>JARYGA010047579.1:0-43953 GCA_030545235.1 Helianthus tuberosus
GGCTGACCAAGTCAACTCACTTTTTGCCTATTAAAGAAACACATAGCTCAAATAAGATAGCTCAGCTGTACGTGGATAAGATAGTATCTCTCCACGGAGTGCCGATGTGACAACCCAAACTTTCAAGGTCAGTGTCTTTTAGTCACGTGATTCTGTTTTCTTATTATTTCTCTTTTACGTCCTTTACAATGATAAAAATTGTTAAACACTCGTGACTGTAATAAACTTGCTAAATGTAAAACGTGCTTAAGGATTAAGTTGGGTTGCAATCCTTAAACTACATTAACCTGGCCCCAAATACTATTGGGCCGCCAACATATTTAAACCAACTTGGCCCAATCCACCATTTGTGAATAAACTTGGCCCCAATCCCCTCCTTTGCTTCATATACATAAATTGAGTGATCTAAGATACAACTTGGTATTACAAACCCTAAAACACCCTCACCTCTCCCTTGAATCGCGACGGCAACCCACTCCCTCCTTCGTCATCGAGATCTTTCATTCGCACACCTTCTATTCCGATTAGTATAATAACTTATTAATTAGAGTTTCTTGAATGTTTGTTGTGTTGTGATCTTGTATGAGTGAATTACATGCTTAGACGAAGATTGATGTTCACGAATTAATACAACGATTATATGAGGGGACAATAAATAGGGTTTGAAGTTGTGATTAGATAAGGGATGACACTTAACATTATGTTAACCCTTGAGCTATTTGACATGCAATTGTAATTGATAATCATCTTGAGTGAGTGTTTTGTGATCATCAACTAGCATTATAAACTTATAAGATGATTGAGTGAAGTTTAAGGTTCTCCTACATATCCATATGCATGATAAGTGATGATGAAACAATGAGTTGGTAAACCAAGACGTATAGCAGAATCGAGTGAATTATGTGATCGTTTGATTATGTGTTAGGACCTTATTAATAAATCATGTGAAACCTAGGAAGTTGTTGAAATACAAACTGTTACAATACATTAACTGAATTATTTAGAATATTGGGCCAAGAGGTTAAAAGGGCCGCTTAGCCATTAAGTATGTGGGTGGGCTACATGACCCCGGGTCACCAGCCAAGCCCGCGCCACTGTCTGCATGGGACCTGCTTAATTGGGCCCTGTCGAGTGGGCTATGCGACTTGGTTAAATTATTGGATCTGGTGAAGTCATGTGCCGTAATGAGTTTTAGTCATATCCTATTCAGTTTGCAAGCCCAACTCATTACTCAATAGGTAGCCCAAACACATAAATCTTTGGGTCTCTCACATGAGTTGGACCACAATATTAAACCAGGCCGCACACCCGGGTGGGCCTGGGGTGCGTCTGGGCTAGGAATCCTGCTTCAGCCGCGCAGGCCTTGGGCTGGCATTGGATGGGCCGTGCATTGGGGTTGGCCGCACGCTGGTTAATGGGCCACGGTTGTGAATGGATCGCAGATTGGATTGGGTTTGATATGTTTAGGCCGGGTAGGATGATGGGGTAACACTTAAGTTACATATTAACTGTTTGGGTCATATTCTCATGTGATTGGCAAATTAGTTACGAAGTGATAAAATGAAACATGTATGTATGGTATTAACTTGCAATGTGAGTATGCGTAAGGCAGAATATTTGCTACCAACTGTGTTATAATACGTGCTATACTTGTTGCTATTGTGCAATGTGTACCTAGGGGTTGTAATTTGCGTAACTGTGAAACTGACTGTCACTGGTAACCCTAATAGGATTATGTTGACCAACTGTAAACAAGAAATTAGTCATACCGAGCAAACCCGAGGTGAGTTCATTCCTCTTGAGCATGTGTCCCGGTGGTTGGGACAGTCATTGGGTATCCCTGAGAGGGATAGGTTTTGGGTAAATCAATTGGGTATTCCTGAGAGGAATACGTCTTGGGTAAAATCGGGAATGTTGGATAACACACTCATCCTATCACCATTAAAGTCCCTCCTTATTGTTTGTTACCTGAGGGGTAACGGAGTATTAGTTGGTAGCGCTATCGAGGTTTGGCACCCTCACCCTGTACCTGAGAGGACGGGTGTGAACTAATGACTCAATCATTCCCAATGCTTTGATAGGAGCATTGGGGAAAGGGCAATGTAAATCAGGAGCCGTCTTGTATTCGGGGTATTATCAACATTGTAATCAATGAACAGAACTTAATACTTGGTAACTAATGTTTTCGTAAAACTATGAACTCACCAGCGTTGTCTGATACACGTGTGTGCATGCTCGCAGATTATTGATATGTGTGGATGTGGAACTTGCTATCTGGGATGTTGGAGTGGTCATGGGTCAAGGAACATGGAAACTTGAAAAGAGACTAGCTGATTTCATACACTTGGGTTTTAGTTAAACCTGTATTATGCTTCCGCTAAACACAACGTGTTATAAATAATGTTTTGTAACACTTTATCTTAGTGAGTGAAAGTTTTTATTAGAAATCTTGTTATGAGTTCAATGTGATTAGTTGCTAGATCCTGGTACGTCACACGTTCCGCGGTATTCCCGCATGTGGTATTTTGGGGGTGTGGCAGTTTGGTATCAGAGCCACTGGTTATAGTGAACTTGGTTTTAAACGTTTTTGTAAAACCAGACTATAACCGAACAGTTCTGAATACGTGAATACGACCATGACACTCAGCTCCAGATTTCAAGGTTCGTCTTTCTCACTTGTTACATACATTACATGACTAGTACACATTTGTTTATGACGTAGCATACGAACACACACTCGTCACTATAGTATGATGGCATGGATTGCTTGCTTACTTTATGATGCGTTGATAGTATGCCATAGTCCTTGGATTTTTGTGATCTTATTAGTTTGACAACCTCCGTTGATATCTGGGTTTGAAGAACCATTTGACACGAGTTAGGAGGAACTGAGATGAGCATGCAAATCACAATATTATTGTGGGTGCACACATAATAATAATGTGGGGTGCATGTGAGTCCCAGTGAGCCTTAACAAGTGAAAAAGGGGTTCAGTTCTGTTATTTAATCAATGAGAAACGTAACAAATCTATAGGGGTCCTAGCAATGATTGCCTCCTACTTGAACATGATCTTTTCACTCCTCTCTGAATCCTTACGAATCTCGAAGCTATCGAGTATTACTTGAACACCCATCTGAATGCCTAGCGAACTGTGTAGAATGTTAGGTACTAGTATGAACGTCCCTGAGTTGGATGTCGCAGTGTCGAATGAATGGTCGCTGCCTTTCTCACTTCTCTTCGTTTGCTGGAACTCAATGTATTGACGTCTTAGATCCCGAAGTGCGATCACTTCTACAACACTCTCGTGACATACCATGTATTACTCAATTAACTTGCTAGATCGATGGACAATAGGATGAGCGTAGTACTTTACCGGTCCCAGTATTTGGATAACCCTGATTACCAGCAATGAACACCAGCGAATTGACTTCAATCGAATCCTTAACCTTGGTCAGCGACTTAAGGGAGTCAACTCTTATGAATCAATCGGGACATGAACGATGACAATTGGCTATAGAGTGGAATGTGTAACTTTCCGCACAGTGAGTAGTGCCTTAGCACGTGACATGGAATGCGAAAAGATGGACCATGTTGGTGAAAGGTCACAGGACCCCGTTACAAGCAGCGACATTAGAGGCAACAGACACGGCGACATCAAGGTACTCATAATCGTAGCTTACAGTGTGGAATCAAAGGTAACTTCGAAAAGGATTGACTGTTATTAAGTCAAAATGTCAACAACCAAGAGAACAATGACAATATTGGAAAATCCTCGTAACCGTAACAACAACACTAGAAGTGGTGATCGTGGAAGAGTATTTAGGATTGACATAGGCGACGCCAGGCATAAAAGCAACATGGTAGCTTCTATGGGTAGCTAATCGCTTCGTCTCTGTTCTGCCTAACCCTGAAGCTTTTGGAAACCAACCCTATTGTGGGACCGACTGATGGCAAGTCAATGGAAACCTCCTATGTTCATTGGGTTGCAAACTCGACCTTGTGGGACAAGTGTTTGACATCTACCCTTGATGGTTTTGTTGTAGTAGATAGTATGGATTGGTTATCCAGATATCGTGTAGATATACCCTGTGAGGAGAGAATTTTGCGTATCTCTCTCTAGTGGAGAATCGTTATCTATTCTAAAGCGTCAGAGTGGCGTAAGGGTTAGTATCATTTCAGCAATGAAAGCCCGGAAGTGTCTACGGAGGGATTACCTCGCTATGTTAGCAACCGTTATTGATGTTAAGGCTAAGGAAAAGAGGATTAAGGATCCACCAATTGTTCGTGATTCCTCTCAGTGTGCTACCAGAGGAACTTTCAGGTTTACTTCCCCAACTGATTTGGTAGAATCTCAGCTTGATTTTGTGCCAGAGGCAGCCCTGATTACTTGCACCTGTTACCGCCTTGTACCAGGAGGGTTGCAAGAACTGTCTAATCAACAGCAGGAAACTACAGGACGGGAGTTTTATAGATCTAGCTCCTCGTTTTGGGGAAACGTGCACTATTGCAGAAACGAAGGACGAGTCCTTTCGCAGGTGTACAGACCACCACAAGATAGCTATCATAGACCGTCACCCCTGTCTCGCATCGACGACCTGTTTGACCCGTCACAATAATCAAAATTTATCCGGAAACTGACTTAACAACGGAATGTCATCTGATGGAAGACCATGGGGAGGATGATTCCTAACCCGGCGTTACAGATCCACGATGCGACTAGGATTTTCCGTTCAAGTTATTTAAGATATCTGACACACCAGCAGCCTCAGGGATCACATGAGTAGTATGCGTCAACCTCATTTCGCCAGATTCGTTGACCGCATTTACCTGTGATGTTTAGAATCACTACCAGGGGAAAGGAACACCATGAACGGCACCTGTATTTTGTCCCAGAGCTCCTAGGGGAGGAGCAACCCCACGCGAAGTCTACCTAAATGTGACTTCTGGATTCGAGAGGTATATTCTTGGTCATGTAATCAACGAAGTGGAATACACGTGGATCTCGCCAAGATCTATTTTGTTAGAAACTGTTTGGCACCAAAGATTCTTTCAGGGATACAGCAATTTCTTGGTTTCGCGAGATGCTATCGAAGATTCATCACGGAATTTTCGAAGATTGCGCAGCTTTAACCTCTATAGTACAGCAGAGTGCTGTGAACTCATGGGAGACAAAATAGGAGAACGTCTTTTCAGCTTCTGAAATTCAACTCTACAATGCACTGAGATCTAGTGGTATACCATGATGGTTCGAATCAGAGTCCCAGTTACACGCCGATGCAACACGAGAAGGTGATGACTTACGTAGTGGATTTACGAAGGGGAATTGCACGAGTCACAATTTGCGGTGGAAACCGTGGTCTTTGGATTTAAGTTGGAGGCATTACTTGGACGGTACCAAATGCACTACTTAGACCGATCACAAGGGCCTCCCGTGTACCTTTGTTTCGAAAGAGCTAAAAACGTGAGATGGCATCACTGGAAGGAACTTCTGAATAATTTCGACTATGGAACCTAAGCGTGTATGAGCTTGCAGCCCACCATCAACTCTAGCCTACACGATCTGATTTGCCCTGTCCAAATCGAAGCACTGAAGGAAGAGAATTTTCAAGTTGGGTTCATGCGGGGCATGGAGGAGCAACTTTTGGCAAGGCGGACGATATTCGCTACTTCATGGAACGAAGGTGGACCCCACTATATGGCAACCGTAGGGAACTTGCGTTGAACAAGGCACACTAGCCTCGTTATTCTAGTCGTCTGGATTCTGATAGGAGATATTAGGATCTATAAACCTGGAACTGGCAACCAGGCATGAAGGCCCATATAGCAATGTATGTGAATGATGTTTGACTTGTGCGAAAGTCAAGGTGGAATATCAAGAACCCTCTGGTTCGTGACAGTAACCAGAAACACCCATTTTGGAAATGAGAACAGACTGCCACGAATTTTGTCACTGGACTACCTACAACTCAGAACGGAAACAACATCACTTGGGTGCTCGTTGATTGTCTCATATAACCAGTACACTTTCTTGCAATCAAGGAAACTGACGAGTCTTCACAGCTTGTGAATATTCCTCTGAGAGAGGCGGATTTTAGGCACGAGGTGCCAACCCCTGTTATCTCCGATTTTGATCTATACCTGGTATATGACAAGCATTACACAACACTCTTGGTTCACGTCTAGACATGAGCATTACTTATCACCATAGGACAAATGGTCAGAGTAAACGAACCCCCCCGACACTCGAAGACATGCTGCTAGCATGTGTGTATTTGACTTGGTGAAAATTGGAAGGACAAATACCTTTGGCTGAGTCCTACTGTCGCAGTTAACATTCTAGTATTTAGACAGCTCTGTTTGGGGCATTGTATGGATGATAATCTTCTTGTTGAGCTAAGGTGAGTAACAACCTAATCACAGGACCAGGGCTTGTACTCGAAACTCTTGGGAAGATTGTTAGATCGGAAATCGCGTGTCGATAACGCGTAACCGCCAGGAAAACCGATAAGCTTAGGAGGCGCTGGGAGTTCGCTGCAGGCGAATGTGTCATAATTGAAAGTCTCACCCTGGGAGGGTGCGGTGTGGTTTGGGAAGTGCGGTAAGCTAAATCCGCGCTATGTTGGGCCATTCAAAATTCTGGAACGTATTGGCAAAGTGGCGTACAAGCTCGAGTTACCTGTCGAGATGGGTAACGTTCGTGATGTTTTCAAGTTTCGCAGCTAAAGGAGCGTTTGTCCGATGAAACACTTGTTGTACCACTCCAAGAACTGAAAATTAATGACGAGTCGCAGTTGTCGAGGAATCTATCGAAAACATGGACCAGGAAGTCAAGGTTCGTTGACTTAGTTGAATCTCAATTGTGAGAGTTCGTAGGAACTCAAGTCATGGACTGGAGTTCACGTGGGAACGCAAAGATCAGTTGAAGCTCAAATATCCTTAACTCTTCCCTACTGATCAAGCAAATTCGGGGATCACTGGTGAATTTCGGGACGAAATTTTGTTTCAAGTTGGGGACGATGTGGCACCTGAGGAAGATCTGCAGCAATCTTGATTTATAACTTCACTTCTCTGTGTTTACTTATCAAATTTCGGGACAAAATTTCTTTCAAGTTGGGGATGATGTGACAACCCAAACTTTCAAGGTCAGTGTCTTTTAGTCACGTGATTCTGTTTTCTTATTATTTCTCTTTTACGTCCTTTACGATGATAAAAATTGTTAAACACTCATGACTGTAATAAACTTGCTAAATGTAAAACGTGCTTAAGGATTAAGTTGGGCCGCAATCCTTAAACTACATTAACCTGGCCCCAAATACTATTGGGCCGCCAACATATTTAAACCAACTTGGCCCAATCCACCATTTGTGAATAAACTCGGCCCCAATCCCCTCCTTTGCTTCATATACGTAAATTGAGTGTTCTAAGATACAACTTGGTATTGCAAACCCTAAAACACCCTCACCTCTCCCTTGAATCGCGACGGCAGCCCCCTCCATCCTTCGTCTTCGAGATCTTTCATTCGCACACCTTCTGTTCCGGTTAGTATAATAAATTATTAATTAGAGTTTCTTGAATGTTTGTTGTGTTGTGATCTTGTATGAGTGAATTACATGCTTAGATGATGATTGATGTTCGTGAATTAATACAACGATTATATGAGGGGATAATAAATAGGGTTTGAAGTTGTGATTAGATAAGGTATGACACGTAACATTATGTTAACCCTTGAGCTATTTGACATGCAATTGTAATTGATAATCATCTTGAGTGAGTGTTTTGTGATCATCAACTGTCATTATAAACTTATAAGATGATTGTGTGAAGTTTAAGGTTCTCCTACATATCCATATGCATGATAAGTGATGATGAAACAATGAGTTGGTAAACCAAGACGTATAGCAGAATCGAATGAATTATGTGATCGTTTGATTATGTGTTAGGACCTTAATAATAAATCATGTGAAACCTAGGAAGTTGTTAAATTGTGGAGTTGAAATACAAACTGTTACAATACATTAAATGAATTATTTAGAATATTGGGCCAAGAGGTTAAAAGGGCCGCTTAGCCATTAAGTATGTGGGTGGGCTGCTTGACCCCGGGTCACCAGCCAAGCCCGCGTCATTGTCTGCATCGGACCTGCTTAATTAGGCCCTGTCGAGTGCGCTGTGCGACTTGGTTAAATTATTGGATCTGGTGAAGTCATGGGCTGCAATGAGTTTTAGTCATATCCTATTCAGTTTGCAAGCCCAGCTCATTACTCAATAGGTAGCCCAAACACATAAATCTTTGGGCCTCTCACACGAGTTGGACCACAACATTAAACAGGCCGCACACCTGGGTAGGCCTGGGTGCGTCCGGGCCAGGAATCCAGCTTCAGCCGGGCAGGCCTTGGGCTGGCATTGGATGGGCCGTGCATTGGGGTTGGGCCGCACGCTGGTTAATGGGCCATGGTTGTGAATGGATCGCAGATTGGATTGGGTTTGATATGTTTGGGCCGGGTAGGATGATGGGGTAACACTTAAGTTACAAATTAACTGTTTGGGTCCTATTCTCAGGTGATTGGCAAATTAGTTACGAAGTGATAAAATGAAACAAACATGTATGGTATTAACTTGCAATGTGAGTATGCGTAAGGCAGAATATTTGCTACAAACTGTGTGATAATACGTGATATACTTGTTGCTATTGTGCAATGTGTACCTAGGGGTTGTAAGTTGCGTAACTGTGAAACTGACTGTCACTGGTAACCCTAATAGGATTCTGTTGACCAACTGTAAACAAGAAATTAGTCATACCGAGCAAATCCAAGGTGAGTTCATTCCTCTTGAGCATGCGTCCCGGTGGTTGGGACAGTCATTGGGTATCCCTGAGAGGGATAGGTTTTGGGTAAATCAATTGGGTATTCCTGAGAGGAATACGTCTTGGGTAAAATCGGGAATGTTGGATAATACACTCATCCTATCACCATTAAAGTCCCTCCTTGCTGTTTGTTACCTGAGGGGTAACAGAGTATTAGTTGGTAGCGCTATCTAGATTTGGCACCCTCACCCCGTACCTGAGAGGACGGGTGTGAACTAATGACTCAGGCATGCCCAATGCTTTGATAGGAGCATTGGGGAAAGGGCAATGTAAATCAGGAGTCGTCTTGTAGTCGGGGTATTATCAACATTGTAATCAATGAACGGAACTAAATACTTGGTAACTAACGTCTTCGTACAACTATGAACTCACCAGCGTTTTCTGATACACGTGTGTGCATGCTCGCAGGTTATTGATACGTGTGGATGTGGAACTTGCTATCTTGGATGCTGGAGTGGTCATGGGTCAAGGAACATGGAAACTTGAAAAGAGACTAGCTGATTTCATACACTTGGGTTTTAATTAAACTTGTATTATGCTTCCGCTAAATACAACGTGTTATAAATAATGTTTTGTAACACTTTATCTTAGTGAATGAAAGTTTTTATTAGAAATCTTGTTATGAGTTCAATGTGATTAGTGGCTAGATCCTGGTACATCACACATTCCGCGGTATTCCCGCATGTGGTATTTTGGGGGTGTGACATCCGGTATCTATTATCTCCGATAGAGATACTAGATACACATCTCACTTTTGGAAAAGCTTTCAGCAATCTTTAGGCACTCGCTTAAATTTCAGCACTTCTTATCCTCCTCAGGCGGATGGGCAAAGCGAACGTACAATTCAAACGCTTGAGGATATGCTTAGGGCTTGTGTTATTGATTTGGGTGGAAGTTGGGATGACCATCTTCCTTTGATTGAATTTTCGTATAATAATAGCTATCATTCGAGCATTCAAGCCGCACCTTTTGAGGCTTTGTATGGAAGGAAGTGCAGAACGCCAGTTTGTTGGGCGGAAGTCGGAGAAACCCAACTATCAGGACCTGATATAGTCCTGGAGTCGACGGACAAGATTGTTCAGTTCCGCAATCGTTTGAAAGCTGCTAGGGATAGGCAGAAAAGCTACGCGGATAAAAGGCGTAAACCTCTGAAATTCGAGGTAGGTGATAAAGTGCTACTCAAGCTATCACCCTGGAAAGGGGTGATGCGTTTTGGCAAGAAGGGCAAGCTGAGCCCAAGATAAATAGGACCATTCGAGATCATCGAATGTGTCGGAACTGTAGCTTACAAGCTTAATCTACCCGAAGAGCTTAATGGAATACATAATGTGTTCCACATCTGCAATTTAAAGAAATGTCTAGCCGATGAATCACTAGCAATGTCGCATAAGGACGTGCAAATTAACGAAAGCTTAAAGTTTGTTGAAAAACCTTTGTCGATTGAGGAGCGACAGGTTAAGAAGCTTCGACAGAAGCATGTGCCGATCGTCAAGGTAAAATGGGATGCCCGTAGAGGCCCAGAATACACATGGGAGGTTGAATCCTCAATGAAACAGAAATACCCTCATTTATTTCAGTAAATCTCGAGGTCGAGATTTCTTTTAAGGGGGTGAGGATGTAACACCTCGTAAAATCATGCCCAGTATAATAAAGACATGTGTCATGAACTTTAAACGTATAATGAATCGATTCCGAGGGACTAAAATGAACAAACAGTGTAAAGATGTATGTGGAAGGATCAAAAGTGTCAACATGCCTAACTTGTGCCTCTGATTGACCGTACGTGATGTTCGTATTCCTCAATGAATAAATTATCGGACGTGGAAAGCTGTTTGCGCTTAAATTTAAAAACTTTACCAAGCACGGGGGTTAAACGTGTCAACATGTTAAATGTTACCTCTGAGTGACCTTTTAACGATCCTAAAAGCATTGTGATATTAGTATTTTTTTCTCTCACGAATACCGGATAGTAATCTCATGGAGTTTTGATGAAAACAAGACTTTTCGGGTGATCTCACAACTAATCAGGAGCTTAACAGAGTTAATTTATGACCCAAGGCAGTTGTTAGTTAACTATGGGGGTCAATAGTGCAATAAAAGAAAGTGATTTAAACTTAAAATGGAACAGGGACTGAAAATGCAAAGTTTACAAAATTTTTACCGGATTGAGGAGTCCTCGCGGGGCGCGTAGGCCACCACTGAGGTTTACGCGGGCCGCGTAGAAGTGCCAGCGACAGAAAAACTGGACAGCTGCATGTTGCAGCCTGTCCACTGCCTTTGCATGAGTTCTGAGCAATACCTAGGGCATGTAAATGGTTTTTACTGCCCTAGGGACACTTAGGAACATCTGGTAACATCATAGGGACAATTGCAATGATCCAAGAGCATCTAACTTCCTATATAAGAGCTTGGTTTTCATCTCTTCATTTGCACACTTTCAAATTTCACTCACAACTCACTCTCTGAAGCCTCCTGCTGTTCAAGGAAGCTTTCTCTAGTTCAAATTTCGTGCTAAGGACTCTTCTAAGTGTTCTTAGCTTCTATAGTCAAGGTTTTATTTGCTTAATGACCGAAAGTCAAAGATATCGTAATTAAGCTTTGACTTGGTGATTAATCACTAACGGTCCAGCCATTATTCAAATTGAAAGTGGCTATGTGTTGGTAAGTATTTAGGTGTTAAACCCTTAAAAGGGCACCTTCTAATTATCACGTTATCTCAGTAAATTGTCGGGTTAAAGTTGTGAACAAAAAGTCAAACGTGTCAGTTTTTACAAAATAAATTCAAAACTGATAATGCAGAAGTTATGGAACATCTTTTTACACTTAAATAACTTGGTAAACAATATAATAACATGTTTAGGCATGTTCAACCCGACAATTCTGAGTTTAGGCTCGGTTCATAACCGAAAGTCGCAAAATTAGACTTTTGCTTTGACTTTCAGTTCTAACCCGATTTAGTTTAGTTTAGTTATGCCATAGGGTTTCTTTGGGACCATATTATATGTTTGTATAACTCTCTGAAGTTATACTACATGGTTCCTTAGAAATCATAGATTACATGCATGTTCCGTTATTTGCTTAAAATTGATTATTATGCCCTTTTATCATTAAAACGAGATTTTTGAAAATGTGAGAGAACAAAAATCTTTATTACTGAATTATAATTATGTCTTAAAAATTGACATCCTTTTCTGGCCTGAAATAAAAGTTATGCACGATATCGTAAAACAAAAGCTTTTTGTTAATTAAATGGCATATTTAGTATAAATCATATTTAAACCCAATTTTGGCACCAAACTTGCTACCTACTGTTAAGATATAATATTTAGGTATTTTTGGAAATTTTTGCCAAATTTTATACTGATCATAACATGGAGTTCTAGCATAGATTCGGTAATTGACGATAATACTCTTTTCGTTAATAAAAAGAGTTTTACACATCGGATACATGTCAAACCTTTTGCTACTGATTTTATACAATAAATAAAATATTTTAAACAGTTGAGATGGATCAAAATCTCAGATTTCGTTAAACAACCCGAATATCGTCAAATACCGACTTTTATAGTTTTATGTGAAATAGGCGCATAGTATGGTTTAAAACCATATTTAGCACCTAAGACTTGTTACCTACTGATTTTAAAAATATTTTTTTATACTTTAACAGTAAGTATAAGTATTGAACTCAGATTTCCACATTTGACCTTAAAACATATGTGAAATGACCAAAATGCCCCTACGGTGCATAGTTTGGCCATAAATGATAAAATTCACATATGTATGATATCTTACTGATGTAACTTGTTAAATTAAATATTTTTTACTGATTGTTTTAGACTAGAACCTCAGATTTCTATTTAACCTCTTTTATAAACTTTAAAATGACCAAAATACCCCTACGAGGCTTAAATTGGTTTTAAATTCGTTTTGGGCATAATGGAAGATATCCTACTGATATCACAACATAATTTAAGCATAATAACTTATGGAACTTGTACATGACTCATTTGGTTACCCGTTATGCATATACGCGTTCGGTAAGGTTTATGTAACTAGTTTGCATAAATTAGCCGAAACGGGTCAAAACTTATCATTTTTACTTCAAAATCTAGAATGTATTTAGTTTACCCATTTTATACAAGTCTTCATACTTGTTGGGTCTAAATCAAATTCTAATCCGGTCTTCGCTTAATCTTGCGTTTTGAACCGTAAACCTTTCTTTAAAACTAACCGGTCTAAGTTATAACTTAAATAAGACCCGTTAGGAATCTAATAGGTTATTAAAACCTTCATTCCAGATTAGGAGCCCAGTAAAAGCTACTTGTACTTTCTGATTTGATATACGGCTGAGAATAAAATTATATTTTAGCTCAGGTAAATACTTTTAACTTATTTTCCCTTATACGGGCTTGGGATACGGTATTATAATAATACCGCTTAGTCGGGTATGAAATCATTTAATAGGATTGTGATTAATAAATTGCATAACCCATTTTAATCTGTCTTGTTTGATGCAATGTCTTTGGGGTGTTAATGACCATGTCCTGGATATCCTCGGCTCATTCATTTGAAATGGTCACGGCTCAAGCACGGGGTGTAGGCATACACCTGACAATTGCGTATGTATAAACAGTATCTCACTCTCTTGTGGGCCTATACTTGTGGCGTGTCTATTAATCTTGACTCGGCTCTTCTAACCGAGCCCTGAACGGACGACAAACATATAAACCTGTATACAAGATTATTTTTAAATAATTGTCCCAAGTTATAAAAGATTTTATGCCTTGTGCATCCAAACCAATTTTATAAATTATTTTCAAAAGAGTCAGTTAATTGTATTTGCCAATGTAAACTGACATATTTTTCAAAAAGATTAAGTGCAGGTACTACGCGTAATGGGCTGGAAACTCTTGAGTATTAAATAAAGAGTCTTGCAAGCTTTTAATACTTAAAGTCTGTTGAACAATATTTACTTTCTGTTTTAGATCCGCCTGTGGATCCACTTACAACCGTTGTGTAATATTTTATTATACTTTCAATTCGGTTTGTATTGCAACTTTAGACTTCCGCTGTGCATTAAACTGTGATTATTTGACTATGATGATATCAACTACGTCACGATACTCCCCACCGGGCCCACCGGTAATACGTGGAAATATCGGGGTGTGACAGAAATATTTTGCTACATGAGATGGACACTTCTACAAGAAAAAGATACTGATGACAATCGAATGTCATTTTATGTTCTTTGTTCTTGAATAAGGCTTGCATGAGGAAAAGAGATCAATGACACTGAAGAGTGCCATGATTATAAAGATAAAGATGACGATGAAGAAAAAGCGAAAAACTCACCCACACGTCATAGATCTATGTACCCAAACATCCACAAAAAGCCACTTCAACAGGCGAGCAGGCAAAAATAATCAAACTGATAGGTTTGTTAAGTTTTACATAAACGCCATATATTTGGTGACAGTTCTTGTACTTTAAAAGAAGAGAGAGACTGATGACAGTGAAGATTGTGAAGAGAGATCCGATTATGATTTTTAATTTATTTTCTTCGCTTATATTTTTTTCCCTGTGGTTGTGATATAGTCTTACAATTGAAAAACGCCAAGTTACCACAAACGCCAAAATGTATATAAAAAATAATAGAACAATGGACCATCTTGTTTAAAACGCCTTGAAAAAACGCCATTCAGATAGATTCCTGACCCACCCTGGGGTTCCAATGGCATACGATTTGAAAAACGCCATAAACGCCAAAATGTTAATACGAAGACACCATTAAACGCCGTTAAGTATTGAATTTGGTCAACGCCAAAAATCTTAAACCCCAAAAAATAAAACAATATTGGGAAAAGCGGAACTAGAAAAGCAGAAGATAAAAGGACAAAAAAGTCCCTCCGCCCTTCTCTAAGCCGCGTGACACGTGTTGGGCCAGGATGCGTTCTCACCGTTCTCACACTTTTGGGCGTTTTCTCCTGATCCCGTTTCTATATATATATATATATATATATATGGTTGTGTTCACATTGGTTTTCGCGGTACTCGCAATAAAGGGTGGTTCCTAACGGATCCTTCTCCTATATATATATAGGAGAAGGATCCGTTAGGAACCACCCTTTATTGCGAGTACCGCGAAAACCAATGTGAACACAACCATATATATATATATATATAGAAACGGGATCAGGAGAAAACGCTCAAAAGTGAATCGAACCGTAAACTTCCTTAGCTAGACTGATAGAATTACGAATTTATGGTGCCATTATACTTCATTTAGTTTCACTCTACGCATCATAAGTTGTATCATCTATATTGGACTAAAAACAAATGAACTAACTAATTTTAATTACAAAAAGAAAAACAATTCAGATCGCTTAACCGCAAAACTGAACTGTTTTGAACGCTTAAGCCGACCCAAGTAACTGACCAGTTTAGTTTGTTGTTTTTTTAAACCGCAGTCAACATATCAACCTAAGATTGTCATGACTTCACTAAATCGAGCCGCACCAGACCTTAAACACCCTTGCTAATACAAATACCAAGTTGTTATAAAATGAACAAAAAGATTGGATATTATAAAAAGAATCACTATAAATATAATTATTTGGAGTTGTTTTTTAACAGTTGGTGATGCCAAGACGACAGTGTTGCGACGTGTTACCATCATCGCGACGTGAAGAGTTGGAAATTGGCATAAGGGAGTGTCATGAAGATGAACTGATTCGGTAGTATCCATTTAATAATATGTTATGTGTTAATACAAGGGTGTTCACGGTCCAATTAAAACCGTAGAACAATTCAAATTAGTCATTAGGTTGGTCTTGTAGACAATTTATTTTCAACACCTTTGAGTGTTGTCTTGAATATTTTTTAAGCCGTCCTAACTGGTTTGAATTGTGGTTGATACTGAAACCTGCTGTATAAATAGCAAATGATCGATCAAATAAATCCAGAATGGATTACTAATTTAAACAATTTGGATGGAGTTAGAGGCGGGGAGTAAAATGGAAAAACCATAGCAAACTATTGGAGGAAAATGGTTATTTTTAAAGAATTAGGGAAAACCATTAAAGTGACCAAACTACAGGGAGCAAAACAGAAGTTTACTCTATATTTTTTTTAAACGGCCCGTAATATATCCCTTTGGATAGTGGGGGCACATAGTCATAACACTAGGCCAAAGTCTTTTGGTATTAGTCTATTTATTTAATTACTTGTTTTTCATGAATCAAGAAAGAGAATTTTGTTTTAAGAATGATTTTTTTACTAAGGCTTAGCGGTGTGGGGTGGGCTCAGGACTGGCGAGCCACGTCAGGCCCCGTTCACACCGTCGCCACTCGGGTCGTCCACATCGCCAACGTCCTCCCCCGGCCTTGCTGAACGGACCAATCTCTTTTTATCACACATACATACATACATACATACATACATACATACATACATAAAGGAGCTCATCCCCACACCCTAAGCCCATCCCCCACACCCGCTGACGTAGACGCCTACGTGTAAAGGTATCTTTTGAAAATCCTATTAATTGACTTTTTCTCTTCACATGCAAGACACATGCATATTCCACCCTCAGTTTTTAAACATTCTTAACTTTTTTATATGACATTATTTTTTTTCATAAAAATTTCACCATTAAATTGAGCGTTTTTTTATCTTTAATCTGAGAGTTAACTTCCGTTTTAATCTCTGTGATTTGGTCGTTTTAATGGTTTTGTCCCAATCATTTAAAAACGGACATTTTCCTCCCTGAAGTTTCCATTTTATTGCCAGTTTGCTCCACGCCTCTAACTACATCCAAAATATTTGTTAGCTAGAAGGGTATTTTGATAATTTTATGAATAAAGTAAGGACAATTTGGTAATTTTACAGTATAAGATATTATACAATATACCTATAACACATATACATACTCATTGTTGTAAAAATCGCGACTAGGCGGCGACTAGTCAGCGATTAATTGCTAGTCAGCACGTAACTGAGTAATTTTTCGTTAATCAGTCCATTAATCGCTAGTCGGGACTAGTCGGACCTAGTCGGCCAGCCAAAAATCGACGATTCCGACCAGATTCCGGCAAAAACCTGGATATTCCAGCCAAAACCTCTAAATTCCGACTAGTTTCCAACTAAACATGTGAATTCCAATAATTAATCTTGTATACTTAAAAAAATAAGTTGAGTAAGAGTTAAAACCTAGCTACATAAAATATTTACCTATAAAAATGTGTATATATATACATATAACTAAAAAAATATATATAAAAACCCAATCCGATTAATCCCGAGTAATCCCGAGTAGTCACTAGTCCCCACCTCACCGGCTGACTAGCGACTAGCGAGTTCTCCAACCTTGCACACACACTCTCTTACCTTTTTCTTCTCTCTCTACATAAGCTTTCTATCTCTTCTCCATCACCACCGGTCAACATCACCACCACCTCCCCTGCCCATATTCTCCATCATCGCCGGTCAACGTCACCACCACCACCCCACCCCAACCATACCACACTAGGGCTGTCCAAAAAGCTCGCGGCTCGGAGCTCGCTCGGATTTAGCTTGGAAAAAACTCGCTCGACGTGGCTCGGTTTGAAAGTGAGCCGAGTCGGCTCGGCTCGGTTAAAAAGTGAGTCTTGCTCGGCTCGGCTCGTAACGAGACGGATTGGCTCGGTTTGGCTTGCATACCAGCTCAGTTCGCTTAGCTCGGCTTAGCTCAGATTATTTTACTTTTAATATATTTTATTTTTATATACATTATAATATATCACAAAAACTGATTATTAGTTACATGTGATTAGGAGTGTAATTTGATATCTATACCACATTTAAAGGTTGATTACCATGCTAATGAACTTATATTGTATTTGTTAGGGATTGATTTTCCAAACCTAAGGATCACGGATCCTCAAGTGCAGCCAGGATCACGGATCCTCAGTTCTGTTTGAATTAAGGATCCTCAGAAGACGTTGCAGGTTTAAGGATCCAGGATCCTCATTGTTATCCTAACACTAACGGTTGTTTCCATTATATTTGAACTTGTTTTGTAGGAATGAACGAGTGGGACTTAGTCTTGCCGAGATTCCAGGGGAATATGCTCCCATATTCTGCACGTGTATAGCTCGAGTGACCGTTATGGAAGTCATGGGAAGCTAGCACAATTTGCGGATTGTTTGTTACTTAGTTTATTTCTATTTTTAAAGGGGATAACAAGTTTGACAGTTAGAAAAATTAGCAACACACACACTCTCGAAAGATCTCTGCAACATTTTGGCGATTACATACATATTGCACACTAGTGATCCTTGTAACAAGCTTGTTATCATCCCGATTTGTAACCTTTACTTGTTTAATATAGTTGGTGATCGGTAGTTTCCATCACCCGAGGTTTTTTGTGCCGGAGATCATATCTTGATCAAGGGCTTTTTCCTCGTATAAATCCTTGTGTCACTTGTTCATTTCATTTGAAGTTTGTTCATACATTTGCCATTCAATTCAAGCATCACACCTCACAAAATAAGATTTGGTTGCATTATCCTAGTCTGATTTTTGACCAAAGCAGTTTGGCGCCCACCGTGGGGCAATTGGTGCTTCATCTTTGAGAAATTTTGTTCATTGTGATCATTTCGGTTCATTACCTTCAACCAGATGGCTTCTTCAGCAAAGAATACTTCAAGTTCCATGCCGGCAGTCACTTCTTCATAGGCCATTCCACCTTTCCCTCCACCACCTTTTGGATCTCAGAAGAATGCTGAGAATGCTGCGAAGAAACAAAGCCCCGTTTTCTCAAAACCATCAACTTCTGTTGTTTCTTCTAGCCCTTCTAACAGTGATCTTTATTCTTTGATTTTGCAGATGAGGGATTACATGCAGCAGCAGGACAAAACTAATGACAGGATCCTTCGAGAGATTGATGACATCAAGAAATTGAAAAGATCAGCAGAGGATCACTCTCCATTGGTGCCTAGATCACTGGATTTCGACACCCCAGCCATAACTGTTCAGCAATCTACGGCTCCAGATATCCAGTACCAGGGTGGATCATTGGGAATGCGTTATGGATCAACGGCAATGACTCGGGCTCTAGGATCCTACTTCCAGCCCTCAGGATCCTCTTTTCAGCCTCAAGGATCCTCCTTCCAGCATCAGGGATCCTTCACTAGCTCAGGAGGATACATGGGGATGCAGACGGTTCAAGGATCCTACTCTCAGCATCCGGGATCCTTATTTCAGGTTCAAGGATCCTCGTCTCAGGGTCAAGGATCCTCGTCTCAGGGTCAAGGATCCTCATCTCAGGCTCATAGATCCTTGGATTATCCTCCAAGACCCCCAACTTTGATGCCTCAAGGATCCAACATCTTTCAGGATCAGGGATACTTAAGAAGTGGAGAACCCAGAAGTTCAGAAGTTCATTTGGGAGACTTCATACCAATGCAGACTATTGCTTCTTCTGGTCCCTTAGTTATTCCAGAATCCCATCAAGATGGATTCACATCTGGAATTCCAAACTTGAATCCTTCAGGAGGTAACACTTTGAATAATTTTTATAACGCTAACCATGGCTCAGTGCAGGATACAGGTATCAACCAAGCTATGGCTAGGGAATTACAAAAACTGAAGGATATGATATCCAGTGTTCCAAGAGTGGTTAAGCCCATTCTTGAAATCCCAGATGGAAGCCACAAGATATCTCGTTTTGCACCACCTATTTGTGATGCAGAAATTCCAAAGAGGTTTCAAATACCAACCATGAAGCTATATGATGGCTCAACGGATCTAGAAGAACATGTGGCTCAATACAGAGAAAGAACGGAGATCAATCCCATCCCGGAGAGGTTAAAAGAAGCATGTCTATGCAAGGGTTTCAGATCTACTCTAACATGATCAGCTCTTAAATGGTTGCTAAGTCTTCCCCCTTACTCTATCACTTCATTTTCTAATCTAGTTAATTTGTTTAATAGCCAAAGCCAATTCTCATGTAGCAGAAAATTTGAATGTTTAACTAGTGATCTATATAGGGTAACACAAGGTCAAAATGAATCACTTAGAGATTATATCACTAAATTTAGTAAAGAATCCTGAGATATCCCTAATCTGGATATTGCTACGGCCGTGGAAGCCTTTAAAATGGGTTTACATAGGGATTCATTGTTCTATGATGATCTTGTCATGACCCCTTGCAGGAATCTTGATGAAGTGAGAACCAGGGCCCTTAGATTCATCCGACTAGAGGATGATAAAAGGATCCAAGAAATACTGGCAGGATCCTCGAAGCAGGAAAAACAAGGATCCTACTTCAGGAATAACAAGTCAAAATTTTATAACAAGTCTGATAACCAGAATGTGCATGCAATAGAACAGGAAGAGGATGATGAGAATTATCCTCCAATTTCTAAATATTGTTTTTCTGTTGATAACAATGAACTAATCTTTGCAATGCAGAACTTAGGTGAAAAAGCAAGATGGCCCAGAAAAAGTGATAAACCAGCTGCAACAAAAGACAAATCCAAATGGTGTGCATATCATGAAGACTTCGGTCATCTCACTGAAGAATGTATTGCACTGAGAAAAAATATTGGTTACCTGTTAAGCAAAGGGCACTTGAAGGAGCTGTTGGGAAGAAAAAAGTTAAGGATCCAGGATCCTGAGAAAGTTCCAGAAAGAGCTCCTGCTCCTCCTGCTAATGCACAAATTATCAACTTCATATCCGGAGGATCAGAAATATGTGGTACTTCATTTTCAGCAGCCAAGAGGCATGCCAAGGAGACCAAGATGGATAATGGAGATAGACCCATCCGAACCTCTACTATCACACAGGGAAAAGTTATAACTTTTGATGAGGATGATCGTGTTGATGTTCAGGATCCTCACCATGACGGTCTTGTTATTACTTTGTTTATATCTAATCATTTTGTTCGTAGGATACTGATAGATGGAGGAAGCTCAGTAAACATCATTCAACTTGATGTCCTCAAGAAGATAAACATACCTGAATCGGATATTGTCTCAAGATCCTCAGTTCTTGTGGGATTCAGCGGAGAAACCAAGAACACATTGGGGGACATTAAACTTCCCATTTACATAGAGGGACTTCATTCTTATCAAAAATTTTGTGTTATAGATTGCTTATCCTGTTGCAATATTATCCTTGGCAGGCCATGGATACATGACATGAAGGCAGTCCCATCTACATATCATCAATGTGTAAAGCTTCCTAGTCCATGGGGGGTGGTGAAGATTGAGAGTGACCAACAAGAAGCAAAGAATTGCTATACTTCATCAATGAAGCCAGCCTCAAGACCCAGGGAGCAATAGCAATTAAAGCATCCTCCAAGAGATGTACTGGAGGCAAGAGAACAAGATGTGAAAGATATCCTTATGGATCCTCAGGATCCTGAATCCAAGATCTTCATAGGATCAGGGATCCTCAACAACATTGAACAGGATCTAGTATCCTTCCTCAAGAAGAGAAAAACTACCTTTGCCTGGAAGCATGAAGACATGACAGGTATCTCTAAAGATATAATTACTCATAAGCTTGGCCTTGAAAGGTTATTCAAGCCCATACATCAAAAAAGGAGAAAGTTTGCACCTGAGAGGAATGTCATTATCCAGGAGGAGGTAGATAAGCTGCTCCGAGCAGGTATGATAAGAGAGGTTAAGTATCCAAGATGGTTAGCCAATGTGGTTGTTGTTCAAAAGAAAAATGGAAAGTGGAGGGTATGTGTCGATTTTACTGATTTAAACAAGGCATGTCCCAATGGATGCTACCGCGGGTCATGAGTTGTTGACTTTTATGGATGCTTCATCTGGATTTCAGCAAATTCAGATGGAACCATCTGATCAAGAGGATACAACCTTTATTGGTATATATTGTTATATTGCTATGCCATTTGGACTAAGAAATGCAGGGGCTACTTATCAAAGGCTAGTCAATATGATGTTTAAGGAACAAATTGGACACACTATGGAAGTCTATATAGATGACATGGTGGTTAAGTCCAAGAAAGCTGAGGACCACCTTAGAGATTTGGAGGAAGCATTCGATATCCTTGATAAATTCAATATGAAATTGAATCCTTCAAAGTGTCACTTTGGTGTTAAAGCACGCAAGTTCCTAGGCTACATGGTAACAAAAAGAGGCATTAAGGCAAGTCCAGAGCAAATCAAGGCAATTGTGAATATAAAATCTCCTGCCAATGCCAAGGATGTGCAAAGATTGACAGGGAGGATCGCAGCCTTGAACAGGTTCATATCAAAGTCATCAGAAAAGTGCAAGGAATTCTATGACATTTTGAGAAAGAACAAGAAATTTGAGTGGACTGAAAAGCATGAGAATGCTCTCAAAGCCCTTAAGGATTACCTATCCTCAGCTCCTGCCTTGATGAAACCAGAAAAAGGGGATATATTATCCTTATATTTGGCAGTCTCTTCCAAAGTAGTAAGTGCAGTCCTTGTTAAGGATCACGAAGGTACACAACATCCTGTCGATTATGTAAGTAAGAGTTTGCTTGATGTTGAATCCAGGTATTCACATTTAGAAAAACTTATCCTTGCTTTAATCATGGCATCTACTAAATTAAGACATTATTTTGAAACTCATGCTATTATTGTTAGAACTAACTTTCCAATTAAGAATGTTCTCAGGAAACCTGAAATGTCAGGAAGGATGGCCAAATGGGCAGTAAAGCTTAGTGCCTATGATATAAGATATGAGCCAAGAACTGCCATTAAATCTTAAGCCTTAGCTGACTTTGTGGCAGATTTTAGTAGTGACTTACAAAGGGAAGCTGAGTTAGAAGTCCAACAGCTTGAAGAGACTAAGGGTCACTGGATACTCTTCACAGATGGAGCCTCTAACATCAAGGGAACTGGACTTTGAATACTACAAAAATCGCCACAGGGGGACATACTACCCCACTCAATAGCTTGTGAGTTTCAAACTACGAACAATGAGGCTGAATATGAAGCCTTGATAGCTGGCTTGCAAATTGCCAAGCATATGAGGATCAGATATCTTGAGGTACATGTAGATTCATTGTTAATCACTAATCACTTTAATGGATCCTATGCTGTTAAAGGTGAAAAGCTAATCAGATATTTAGAGATAGTCAAGAAATTGGCAGACTCTTTTGTTTCCTTTAGTTTGACACAGGTACCCGGAGAAGAAAATGCAGAAGCTGATGCATTGGCCAATTTTGGATCATCTTTGAAGATTCCAGAAGATATTAAAATCCCCATTATTCATATCCTAACTCCTGCTATTGAGGATCATGTAGCCATGGAGATAGGAGAGGATTCTGCAATCATGCCTTGTGATGATTCACAATCCCATTCAGGATCATGGATCCTTCCAATCATGAGATATATACAACATGGAGAGATTCCTACAGGAGAAAACCCCAGGGCTTTCAAAATCAAGGTATCTCAATTTACAATATTTAATAACAGGTTATATAAACGATCTCTTGCAGGTCCATATCTAAGGTGCATTGAGGATCCTGAAATTCAAGAAGTCCTAAAGGATTTTCATGAAGGAGATTGTGGAAACCATACTGGGGGTAGAGGACTGTTCTCAAGGATCCTCAGGACAGGATACTATTCGCCTACAATGAAGAAGGATGCTGTGGATTATGCCAAGAGATGTGATGCTTGCCAGAGACATACAATACCCTTCATCAACCAGCAGAGCTCCTGCATCCTATATCCTCTTCTTAGCCATTCATGAGATGGGGAATGGATATAGTTGGCAAACTTCCCAAGGCACTTGGAGGAAAAGTGTTCATGCTTTCTATGACTGGTTACTTCTCCAAATGGATAGAAGCTGAAGCCTTTGCTCAAGTCAGAGAAAAAGAAGTGATATCCTTTATTAAAAGAAACATTATTACCAGATTTAGTATTCCTTCTGAAATTGTCTGTGATAATGGATTCCAATTTATTGGGAGTAGAACTACTAACTTTTGTGACAGTTGGGGGATTAAGATGATAACATCAACACCAGTCCACCCACAAGCTAATGGTCAAGCAGAATCATCCAACAAGATCATCATCAAAAATTTGAAGAAGAAGCTTGGATCCAAGAAAGGAAAATGGGCAGAAGAGCTACCTTATGTACTATGGGCTGATAGGACAACTCCCAAGAATGCTACTGGTCAAACTCCATTCTCTTTAATATTTGGAGCAGAATCAGTGATCCCTACAGAGATGGTGGTTCCTACTGCAAGAACAAGCATCCGTGATCCTGAAGGAAATGCTGAGAACTTGGTTCAAGACTTGGATACCATAGAAGAACTCAGGGATTTGGCAAGGATAAGAATGGCTAGTTATCAACAAAGGATGGATGGAGCTTATAACAAGAATGTCAGGATCAGGAAGTTTCAAGTTGGTGATATGGTGTTGAGGAAAGCATTCCAAAATACCACCAATCCTACTGATGGCAAGTTAACACCAAAGTGGGAAGGCCCCTATCTTATTGAAGCTGAAGCAGGAGAGGGGGCATATCGATTATTAATAATGGAAGGTGATTTGCTACCAAGAGCTTGGAATGTTGTCCACTTGAAGAGATACTTCATGTAATAAGGATCCAGGATCCTTAGCAATTTTTGTATCCGATGCCCATGAAGGATCCTTAGAGGATAGATGATCCTCACTCTGGTAATGATCTAATCTCGATCTATCTAATTCTTTAATTATCTTGTTTATAAGGAAAAGGATCCTTTATCCTCCTTACACTTAATTCTGAGTTTTGCAGAAGATTGACATATCCTTGACAAAGGATCAAGTATCCACAGAAGTCTCCTAAGTTTTTGGGCTTGTCCCCAGTTTTTGGGTCTGTCCCCAGTTTCGCCAGTAGCGCACGACGATCCTGGTGCAGTTTAAGGCAATGGGACCAGTACCCGCTTTAGGGGCTGACAATTTCATTGTACTGGCTGTATTCAGGATCCTACGTATAATGGTAGACGTACCATACATCCATTCCTAAGGTTTCTAACGTTTTCACGTTAGCTAAGGTTTTGGCATTTTCATGTCACTAAGTTGGATAGTCGCCAGTGAGGGCCATAATCCAGTTTGCTCCAGTTTTTTGGGCTTGTCCCCATTTTTTTGGGCTTGTCCCCAGTTTATTGGGCTTGTCCCTAGAATTGTTGGGCTTGTCCCCAGTTACTAATTTTTCTTTTATATTGGCTTAGTCCCAATTATGATATGTTTCAGGTTTTACAAAGCTAAACAGTTAAGTATCCTGGATCCTAACCTTTTACTAAGGTTTGTCTGTTGGTTATTTTGATTATAAGTGTTGAAGACTTAGGATCCTAACTTGGATTCTCAGTTATTATCCTTATTTACCTTCATTTTATTCTTGATTTATTTTTGTTACCCTTATTCTTTGACAACAGGATACATGATCCTTAATTTATGCCATTTTTTGAACCTTCGATTATAGGATATTTGATCCTTGATCATATCCTAAACTTTTTGACATAATCTAATATATTCTCATCCTTAACTTGTGAATTCAAAGAAAAGGTACCATAAATATTGAAAGATAAATATACACACGATGGACAACATAAGAGACCCAAAAGATTAGAGTTTTATTTATCAAAACATTAACCCTTAAAAGTGTTAGGGGAGGATTTTCCAATCCTAAGGATCACGGATCCTCAAGTGCTGCCAGGATCATGGATCCTCAATTCTGTTTGAATTAAGGATCCTCAGTAGGTGTTGCAGGATCATGATTCAGGATCCTTATTGTTATCCTTATACTAACAATTTTCTACCTTGTATGTAAGCTTGTTTTGCAGGAGCAAAGGCATGGACCAAGTCTCACCGAAATTCCTGGAGCATATTCCCTAAATATTCCGCACGTGCTTGGCTCTTGTGGACGTTGTGGAGATCGTGGGGAGCTTGCATAATTGTCGGACAGTTTGTTATTTTAGTTATTTCTAATTTAAAATAGGGATAACAAGCTTGAGTAGAACACTTAGCTAATTTTGGCATTCACACACTCTCGTAACAACACTCGAACAGCTCTCGACAGTTTACTTGGCGATTTCAAACATTTTATTGCACATTGCACATTAGTGATCCTTGTAACAAGCTTGTTATCATCCCGAGTTGTAAACTTCTTTTGTTTAATCTTAGTTGGTGATTGGTAGTTTCCATCACCCGAGGTTTTTTATGCCGGAGATCAACTCTTGATCAAGGGCTTTTTCCTCGTATAAATCCTTGTGTCTTTTGTTCATTACATTTCTGAGTTATCCGTAACATTGTTCATTGATTCAAGCATCATTCCTCACAACAAAGATTTGGTTACATTATCTTAGCCTATTTTTTGACCAAAACAGTTTGGCGCCCACCGTGGGGCAATTGGTGCTTCATTTCTAAAAATATCTTGTTTTCGTGATCATTTTGGTTCATTACAACCAAGCAGATGGCCTCTTCAGCGAAGAACACTTCAAGTTCAATGCCGGCAATGAATTCATCACAGGGCGTTCCTCCTTTGCCTCCACCACCTTCTGGATCCCAGAAGAATGTTGAAAATGCTGCTAAGAGATAAAGCCCCATTTTTCCAAAACGACCAACTTCTTCTGTTTCTTCTAATCCTACTACTAGTGATCTTTTTACTTTGATTTTGCAGATGAGGGATCACATACAGGAGCAGGACAAAACCAACAAAAGGATCCTTCGGGAGATCGGTGACATCAAGAAACAGAAGAGATCAGGGGAGGATCACTCTCCTCTAATACCAAGGTCACTGGACTTCGACACTCCAGCTGTAACTGCCTAGCAATCTGCAGCCTTAGACATTCAGTACCAAACTGAACCATTGGGAAGATGTTATGGAACAACAACTATGAGTCAGGCTTTTGGGTCTCACTTCCAGCCTCAAGGATCCTGTTTTCAGCCTTCGGGATCCTCTTTCCAGCATTAGGGATCCTTCGTCAGCTCAGGAGGATATTTGGGAATACACACAGTCCAAGGATCCTCTCAGGTTCAAGGATCCTCCGGGGTCCAAGGATCCTCCATGGTTCAAGGATCCTCTCAAGTTCAAGGATCCTCTCATCCTCAGGGATCCTCTCAGGTTCAAGGATCCAACATCTTTCAGTATCAAGGATTCTTGAGAAGTATACAACCCCCAAGCACAGATGTTCATCAAGGAGACTTCATTCCAATGCAGACCATTGCCTCTTCTGGTCCTTCAATCATACCAAAATCCCGTCAATATGGATTCACATCTGCAATTCCTAACTTGAATCCTCTGGGAGGTAACACTTTCAATAATTCTTATAACACTAACCATGGCTCTATGCAGGATACAGGTATTAATCAAGCCATGGCTAGGGAGTTACAGAAGCTTAAGGATATGATATACAGCGTTCCAGAAGTGGTTAAGCCCATTCCTGAAATTGCAGATGGGAGCCATAGGATATCTCATTTTGCACCACATATTTGTGATGCTGAGATACCCAAAAGGTTCCAAATACCAACCATGAAGTTGTATGATGGTTCAACAGATCCATAAGAACATGTAGCTCAATATAGAGAGAGGATGGAGATCAACCCCATCCCAGAGAGGTTAAAAGAAGCATGTCTATGCAAGGGTTTCGGATCCACACTCATAGGATCAGCTCTTAAATGGCTGCTAAGTCTTCCCCCTTACTCTATTACTTCATTTGCTAGTCTAGTTAATCTGTTTAATAGTCAATTCTCATGTAGTAGAAAATTTGAACAATTAACTAGTGATCTATATAGGGTAACACAGGGTCAAAATGAATCACTTAGAGATTACATCACTAAGTTTAGTAAAGAATCCTTAGATATCCCTAACCTGGATATAGCTACGGCTGTGGAAGCCTTTGAAATGGGTTTACTTAGGGATTCATTATTCTATGATGATCTTGTTATGACCCCATGCAGGAATCTTGATGAAGTAAGAACCAGGTCCCTTAGATTCATCCGGTTAGAGGATGATAAAAGGATCCAGGAGAGATTGGCAGGATCCTCAAAACAGGAAAAGCAAGGATCCTACTTTAAGAATAGCAAGTTCAAGTCCTACAACAAATCTGAAAACCAGAATGTGCAT
The DNA here is from genome assembly GCA_030545235.1 of Helianthus tuberosus. Classification (NCBI taxonomy): domain Eukaryota; kingdom Viridiplantae; phylum Streptophyta; class Magnoliopsida; order Asterales; family Asteraceae; genus Helianthus; species Helianthus tuberosus. The sequence goes on from JARYGA010047579.1 coordinate 27,952, forward strand.
GCAGTACAACAAGAAGAGGATGATGAGGATTGTCCTCCAATTTCTGAATACTGTTTTTCTGTTGATAACAATGAACTAATTCTTGCAATGCAGAATCTAGGTGAGAAAGCAAGATGGCCAAGGAAAAGTGATAAACTAGCTGCAACAAAGGATAAGTCCAAGTGGTGTACATATCATGAGGATTTCGGACATCTCACTGAAGAGTGTATTGCACTAAGAAAAGAAATTGGTTACTTGTTAAGCAAGGGGCATTTGAAGGAGCTTTTGGGACGAAAGAAATCAAGGATCCAGGATCCTGAAAGGATCCCGGAAAAGGCTCCTGCTCCTCCAGCAGATGCACAAGTTATAAACTTCATATCCGGTGGATCAGACATTTGTGGTACTTCCTTTTCAGCAGCTAAAAGACATGCCAAGGAAACCAAGATGGATAATGGAGACAGACCCATCCGGATCTCCACTGTTACCAAGGATAAAATTATAACTTTTGATGAGGATGATCGTGTCGATGTGCAGGATCCTCAACATGATGGTCTTGTTATTACTCTGTTTATTTCTAATCACTTTGTTCGCAGGATCCTGATAGATGGAGGAAGCTCAGTAAACATCATTCAGCTTGATGTCCTCAAGAAGATGAACATTCTTGAATCAGACATTGTCCCAAGATCCTCAGTTCTTGTGGGATTCAGCGGAGAGACCAAAAATACATTGGGGGACGTCAAACTCCCCATCTATATTGAAGGACTTCATTCTTATCAAAAATTTTGTGTTATAGATTGCTTATCCTGTTGTAATGTTATCCTTGGCAGGCCATGGATACATGACATGAAGGCAGTCCCATCTACCTATCATCAATGTGTAAAGCTTCCTAGCCCGTGGGGAGTGGTGAAAATTGAGAGTGATCAACAAGAAGCTAAGAATTGTTACACGTCATCAATGAAGCCAGCCTCAAGACCAAGGGAGCAATAGCAATTAAAGCATCCTTCAAGAGATGTCTTGGAGGCAAGAGAACAGGATGTGAAAGAAATCCTTATGGATCCTCATGATCCTGAATCCATACTCTTCATAGGATCAAGGATCCTCAGCAACATTGAACAGGATCTAGTATCCTTCCTCAAGAGGAGGAAAACTACCTTTTCCTGGACACATGAGGACATGACAGGTACATCTAAAGATATAATTACTCATAAGCTTGGCATTGACAGATCATTCAAGCCTATACATCAGAAGAGGAGGAAGTTTGCACCTGAAAGGAATGCTATTATCCAGGAAGAGGTAGATAAACTACTTCGGGCAGGTATGCTAAGAGAGGTTAAGTATCCAAGGTGGTTAGCCAATGTGGTTTTTGTTCAAAATAAAAATGGAAAGTGGAGGGTATGTGTCGATTTTACTGATTTAAACAAGGCATGTCCCAAGGATCCTTTCCCATTACCCCACATTGACTCCATGGTGGATGCTACCGTGGGTCATAAGTTGTTGACTTTTATGGATGCTTCATCTGGATTTCAACAAATTCAGATGGAACCATCTAATCAAGAGGATACAGCCTTTATGACCCCAACTGGTATATATTGTTATATTGCTATGCCATTTGGACTAAGGAATGCAGGTGCTACTTATCAAAGGCTAGTCAATATGATGTTCAAGGAACAAATTGGACACACTATGGAAGTCTATATAGATGACATGGTGGTTAAGTCCAAGAAAGCTGAGGATCACCTTAGAGACTTGGAGGAAGCATTCAATATCCTTGATAAATTTAATATGAAACTAAATCCTTCCAAGTGTCATTTTGGTGTTAAAGCAGGTAAATTCCTAGGCTATATGGTGACAAAAAGAGGCATTGAAGCAAGTCCAGAGCAAATTAAGGCTATTGTGAATATCAAATCTCCTGCCAATGCTAAGGATGTGCAAAGATTGACAGGCAGGATCGCAGCCTTGAACAGGTTCATATCCAAATCCTCAGAAAAATGCAAGGAATTCTATGACATTTTGAGGAAGAACAAGAATTTCGAATGGACTGAAAAGCATGAAAATGCTCTCAAAGCTCTTAACGATTACCTATCCTCAGCCCCTGCCTTAATGAAACCAGAAAAAGGGGATATATTATCCTTGTATTTGGCGGTATCCTCTAAAGCAGTAAGTGCGGTCCTTGTTAAGGATCACGAAGGTACACAACATCCTGTTTATTATGTAAGTAAGAGTTTGCTTGATGCTGAATCCAGGTATTCACATTTAGAAAAACTTATCCTTGCACTAATTATGGAATCTACTAAATTAAGACATTATTTTGAAACTCATGCCATTATTGTTAAGACTAATTTTCCAATTAAGAATGTTCTCAGGAAACCTGAAATGTCAGGAAGGATGGCTAAGTGGGCAGTGAATCTTAGTGCTTATGATATATTATATGAACCAAGGACTGCCATTAAATCCCAAGCTTTAGCTGACTTTGTGGCAGATTTCAGTAGTGACTTGCAAAAGGAAGCTGAATTAGAAGTCCAACAGCTAGAAGAAACTAAGGATCCTTTGATACTCTTCACTGATGGAGCTTCTAATGTCAAAGGAACTGGACTTGGAATACTACTAAAATCGCCACAGGGGGACATAATACCCCACTCCATAGCTTGTGAGTTTCAAACTACTAATAATGAGGCTGAGTATGAAGCCTTGATAGCTGGTTTGCAAATTGCCAAGCATATGAGGATCAGGTATCTTGAGGTACATGTAGATTCATTGTTAATTACTAATCACTTTAATGGATCCTATGTTGTTAAAGGTGAAAAACTAATCAAATATTTAGAGATAGTCAAAGAATTGGCACTCTCTTTTGTTTCCTTTAGTTTGACACAGGTACCCAGAGAAGAGAATGCAGAAGCTTATGCATTGGCCAATCTAGGATCATCCTTGAAGATTCCAGAGGATATCAGGATCCCTATTATCCACATCCTAACCCCCGCTATTGAGGATCATGTAGCCATGGAGATAGGAGAGAATTCTGCAATCATCCCTAGTGTTGATACACAATCTCATTCAGGATCATGGATCCTTCCAATCATGAGATACATACAACATGGAGAGATTCCTACAGGAGAAAACCCCAGGACTTTCAAAATTAAGGTATCTCAGTTTACAATATTGAATAACGTATTATATAAACGATCTCTTGCAGGTCCATATCTATCACACCCCTATTTTCCACGTGTCACCGGTGGGCCCGGTGGGGAGTATCGTGACGTAGTTGGTATCATCATAGACAAACAACACAATATATAAATGCACAGCGGAAGCAAAGATAGATTCATTTCAACTTTAATAACGTGTAATATTAAATATCACAAATAGTTGAAACGGATCCACAGGCGGATCAAAATAAAATAAGATATTGTTCAACAGCTTTATTGTCGTCCAAGCTTGTGAGACTTATTGTGGACGCTCTAGAAGACCGCCAGCCTAGTACGAGTAGTACCTGCACTTAATCTTTTTGGAAAAATACGTCAGTTTATACTGGTAAATACAATTTAACTGACTCATTTTGAAAAGGTTGAAAATTGATTTGAATGCACGTGGCACAAAACATTTTATAACTTGGGATAATTATATAATATAATCTTGTGAACGAATTACATTTTACTTGTGCGTTCAGTAGCCCGGATTTTGACCGGGTTAAAGATCAATAGACCCACCACAATATTAGAGTTATACACTGACAGGTGTACGCCTACACCCCGTGCTCAGGTCGTGGCCATCTCGTAAGATGATGCCGAGGATATCCGGGACATGGTCATTAACCCCCCAAAGGCTTTAAGTGAACAAGACTGTTTAAACGAGCCGATCAAATTATTCAAATTAACCACCCAAAGATGTAAGATTTGATGCTCGATCAAGCGGTATTCTATATACCGTAACCCAAGCCCGTATAGGGAAAATAAGTTAAAAAGTATTTACCTTGGTAAGTATAAATCACAATTAGCAAGTGAAGGTAGCTTTTACTGGTTCTCCTTATTCTGGAACAAAGGTTTATAATAACCTATTAGATTTCTAACGGGTCTTTATTTAAGCCTAAGCTTAGACCGGTTAGTTTTAAGGACGATACGGTTCAAACGCACGATTAAGCGAAGACCGGATAGAATGTGATTTAGACCCGACAAGTTTGAAGACTTTTATAATATGGGTATACTAAATACATTCTGGATTTTGAGACAAAAATGATAATGTTTGACCCGTTTCGGTCAATTTATGCAAACTAGTTACATAAACCGAACCGGACGCGAAAAGGGCGTTACGGGTAACCATAAGAGTCATATGCAAGTTCCCTGAGTTAATATGCCTTAAATATGTGATAATATCAGTAAGATATCTTCTATTATGCCCCAAATGAATTTAAACTCAACTTATGCCTCGTAAGGGCATTTTGGTCATTTAAAGGATTATAAAAGAGTTGAATTTGAAAACTGAGTTACAGGTCTGGTTTATATAGTAAATATACTTAATTTAACATGTTATAACAGTAGGGTATGACCTATATGTGAAACTTATCATTTAAAACCAAACTATGCACCTTAGGGGTATTTTGGTAATTTCACAAGGGCTAAAAATGTCAAAATTGGAAACCTGAGTTCAAAAACTTATACTTACTGTTATTATATAAAAATATACTAAAAACATCAGTAGGTATCAACCCTTATATGTTTAATATGGCTATAGTACATACTATGCGTTAAAAACGCTTAAAAAGCGATTTAGAGCCGTTTTCGGGTTTTTAAAAGAAAGCTGATATTTTTATATTTCCAGAATGCTCAAAATATTTTATTTATCAAATAAAATCAGTAGAAAAAGGTTTGGGGTCAAAAGGATTTGTAAAACTCATTTTATGGCTCAAAAGGGCAAATTCGGTATTTACCGAATTAAACTTAGAGACCTATGATATGATCAACCAAAAATTAAATAAAAATCTTCAAAAATCCCAAAATATTATATAACATCAGTGGGTAAAAAGTTTGATATTAAAAAGTGGGTTTAAATAGGCTATTCGCTAATTACGCCATTTAATTAACATAAAGCTTTCAAATTACGATAATGAGCATAACTCTTAATCTAGACCTCAAACTGATATCAAATTTTAGGTGCAAGTTTATAAATCAGTAACAAATGTTTCTACTCTTTCACTTTTTCAAAAATCACGTTTTATAGTCAAAAGGGCATAATAGTCAACATTTAAGCATAAACCGGAAACATGCATATGAATCGGATAAGTGTTGAACCAAGTTGTAAAATCTCAGAGAGTTAAACTTATATGAAAATTGGTCCAAAATAAGCTCTAAGGTAGATCTCAAACATGCACAAACGGATCAGAACTGATAGTCAAAGCAAAAGTCAATTTATGCGACTTTCGGTTCCGATTCGGGTTTAAACTGAAAATTGTCGAGTCGATCATGTTGAAACATGTTCTTACATTAGTTACAAAGTTATTTTGATGATCAAACAGGTTGCATGTAACCTACATTGCTAATTATGCTTAATTTTGCAAATAATCATTATGTTGACTTTTTAAGACAAGCTTTGACTCGACAATTAACATAGTTAGAGTGGGAATCTGGAAATACCCTTTTAAGGGTTTGTTACCCACATAAATACCAACTTGTAGGTACTTTCAATTCGAGAAATGACTGAGCAAAATTTGTTTAATCACAAAGTCAAATTTAAATTACGATGGTTTGACTTTCGGTTAATAAACTAAGCTAGAACGAATTTGAAAGAGTTATGAATACTTACAAGAGTCCTAATTAAGCTTAGAGATCACTAGAAAGTTGGCTTGACGTCCAGAGAGCTCCAGAGATGATCTTGTGAATTTTTGAACATGCAAGTGTTGAAGGTTACAAGCTTCAAGACCCTTTTATGCCAATTTTGATCTCATTAGAGGCTGCCACAGAGGTCTACTGATGTTGTAAGATAAGTCCAAGTGCCCCTAAATGCATGTAAGTTCATTGGTGAAGCTCTGGAATCAGATACAGCTGTTAACAACTCGAAACAGACCTGAACCGGCACCTGGTCGCTGTTTTGTTCGCTGGTGACATGTAGGCGGGCCGCGAGACCCTTTACGCGGGCCGCGTACAAGTGGGTGACCAGCTTTACAAGTTTTCAACAATTACAATTCAGTCCTTGACCTTTGAAATGTGATTTTGGCTATTTATCTTGGTCATTAGTCCCTCAAATCTGATTTTTAAGGACCTTGGGACATTTACAAACATGGGTAGGTCCTTGGTTAACTTTGTGCTTACCCGAAAAGTTACGAACTTCACGTTAACGCAATTAACCCTTCGTGCACGGTTTTGGTCATAACTTTTTCATACGATAACGAAACTTGATGAAATTTTTATCACATATTCTAGTGAGTATATTTTATCATTACAAAGCTTCAGGTTTGCCAAAAGGTCACTCAGAGGTATACTTTCAACATGTTGACACATTTAGTCCCTGTAGTTTGTAATTCCTCACTTTCTTTCATTTTTCCGCTTCGTATGATCCATGATTTATCCGTTTAAGATTATAAACACCATGTAGGGTTATTGTAGGGCTATTTATCAATTGTTGACACTTTGAACCCTTATAATCACATAGTTTCACTGTTTGTCAACTTTAGTCCCTCTAAAGTATGTTTTCACATATTCAAAGCCCATGACATGTGTCAATACATTATTGGACGTAAATTTTCGAGGTGTTACATCCTCACCCCCTTAAAAGAAATCTCGACCCCGAGATTTACTGAAACAAATGAGGGTATTTTTCTTTCATCGTGGATTCTACCTCCCATGTGTATTCGGGACCTCTACGGGCATCCCATTTGACCTTAACAATAGGTACATGCTTCCTTCGAAGCTTCTTTACCTGTCGATCTTCAATCGACAATGGCTTTTCCACAAATTTCAAGCTTTCATCTATATGTACATCCGTATGCGGTATAACCAGTGATTCATCAGCGAAACACTTCTTCAAATTACAGATGTGGAACACATTATGGATAGCGCTAAGTTCTTCAGGCAAGTTTAACTTATAAGCAACTGACCTGACACGTTCGATAACCTTGAAAGGTCCTATGTATCTCGGGCTTAGCTTGCCTTTCTTACCAAATCGCATCACCCCCTTCCAGGGTGATACTTTAAGCAACACTTTATCACCCACTTCGAAGTGAAAAGCCTTACGCTTTGGATCTGCATAACTTTTCTGCCTATCCCTGGCAGCTTTCAAACGATCGCGAATCTGGACAATCTTGTCCGTTGTTTCAAAGACCAAGTCTGGTCCGGATAATTGAACTTCTCCTACTTCCGCCCAACAAATGGGTGTTCTGCATTTTCTACCATATAATGCCTCAAAAGGCACAGCCTTAATACTAGTATGGTAGCTATTATTATAGGAGAACTCGATCAATGGTAGGTGGTTATCCCAACTGCCACCTAAATCAATCACACATGCTCGAAGCATGTCTTCCAGCGTTTGTATGGTACTCTCACTCTGTCCGTCCGTCTGTGGATGGTAAGCCGTACTAAAGTTTAAGCGCGTGCCTAATGACTGTTGGAAACTTTTCCAAAAATGAGAGGTGTATCTCGTATCTCGGTCAGAGATAATTGACAATGGTACACCATGTAGAGCTACGATCTTATCTACGTATAATTGAGCTAACATGTCAGAGCTGTATGTTTCCTTAATGGGAAGAAAATGTGCTGACTTGGTCAGCCTATCTACTATGACCCATATAGTATCATTTCCCTTTCTTGTCTTTGGCAATTTGGTGATGAAATCCATTGTCACCATCTCCCACTTCCATGTGGGAATTTCAGGTTGTTGTAACAAACCTGACGGCTTCTGATGCTCAGCTTTGACTTGCGCACAAGTCAAACATTTAGCTACATAGGCAGCTACAGACTTTTTCAAACCAATCCACCAGTAGTTGGCCTTTAGATCCTGGTACATCTTATCAGCTCCAGGATGAACAGAATATTTGGAACTGTGGGCTTCCTGGAGGATAACATCTCGAAGTCCTCCAAAAACTGGAACCCATATTCGTCCATTCATTCTAAGCATTCCGTCTTTGTCATATGATAACTGCTCCTCAGTTACTCCTAGCTTTTCTTCAGGATAGTTAGCTTCCAACACAGCTTCCTTCTGTGCAGCTATTATCCTTTTGTTCAAGTCATTCTTGATTTCAATGCGCTTGGCATTGATTCTTATCGGCTTAACTCTTTCCTTCCTACTCAAGGCGTCAGCAACTACATTTGCCTTGCCTGGATGGTACTTTATTTCATAATCATAATCATTTAGAGTTTCCATCCATCGTCTTTGCCTCATGTTTAAGTCCTTCTGATTAAACAAATGTTGAAGGCTCTTGTGATCTGAATAGATCACACACTTGGTTCCATATAAGTAATGTCTCCAAAGTTTTAATGCAAATACAACAGCACCCAATTCCAAATCATGGGTGGTGTAGTTCTTCTCATGCACCTTTAGCTGTCGTGAAGCATAGGCAATGACTTTGCCTTTCTGCATGAGTACACAGCCCATACCAGTGTGTGATGCATCACAATACACCACAAATTCTTCTATACCATCGGGCAATGTTAATACTGGCGCATTGCTCAACTTTTTCTTCAAAATATCGAAGGATTCCTGCTGCTTAGGGCCCCAGTTAAACTTAACCTTCTTGCGTGTCAACGAAGTTAGGGGCGCAGCAATCCTTGAGAAGTTTTCGATAAAGCGCCTATAATATCCTGCTAAACCTAGGAAGCTACGAATCTCAGTTGGTGTCTTTGGCTCTTGCCAATTCATAACTGCTTCCACCTTAGCGGGATCCACTTGGATACCACGCTCACTTACCACATGTCCAAGGAATTGGACTTCTCGAAGCCAAAACTCGCACTTCAAAAATTTAGCGTAGAGTTTCTCATGATGTAAAAGTTTGAGAATAAAACGAAGGTGTTTCTCGTGGTCAATTTGGTTCTTTGAGTAGATGAGGATGTCGTCAATAAAGACGATGACGAATTTGTCCAAATAAGGCTTACAGACGCGATTCATGAGATCCATGAATGCGGCCGGTGCATTAGTGAGCCCGAAAGGCATCACTAAGAACTCGTAATGTCCATAGCGAGTCCTAAACGCTGTCTTGTGCACATCTTCATCTTTGACCTTCAACTGATGATAGCCTGACCTCAGGTCGATCTTTGAAAAGTAGCTTGCCCCTTGTAACTGATCGAACAGATCGTCGATCCTGGGCAAAGGATACCTATTCTTGATAGTGACTTTATTAAGCTCACGGTAATCGATGCACAGACGCATCGATCCATCCTTCTTCTTGACAAACAAAATCGGCGCTCCCCAAGGGGACGAACTAGGTCTAATAAAACCTTTGGCTAGCAGATCATCTAACTGCGTCCTTAACTCCTTCATCTCCGTTGGTGCTAACCTATAAGGTGCTCTTGCTACTGGTGCAGCACCAGGGATGATGTCAATTCGGAATTCTACTTGTCTATCTGGTGGTAAACCAGGTAGCTCTTCGGGAAAAACTTCAGGGTATTCTGAAATGACAGAGATGTCTTCAATCTTAGGCTTTGGCTCGTCTATAGTAACTTGTGCCATATAAATGACACAACCCTTCTGTAGACATCTGGATGCCTTGAGCATGGACACTTGCTCAGGCAGTCCATGCTGAGTATCCCCCTGAATGGTAAGTGACTCCCCAGACGGAGTTTTGACTACCACTTGCTTTCTATTGCACGCAATCTGGGCTTGGTTATGCGATAACCAATCCATACCTATAACTACATCAAAGCCGGCTAGCTTAAAGGGAAGTAAGGACAAAGGAAAAGAATGATTCCTAATGGATATAACACATCCATCTAAAACAGTTGAGGTTGTTTCTATAGTTCCATCAGCTAATTCCACCTCGTATTTTACACTTAAGGTTCTAACAGGTAGGTTTAATAACTTACAGAACTTATCATCAATAAAAGACTTATCTGCTCCAGAATCAAACAATACTCTAGCAAAAACATCATTTACGAGAAAAGTACCTGTAATCACGTTGTCATCTTGAACAGCTTCCTTAGCGTCCATCTTGAAGACCCTCGCATTGGTCTTTTTTCCATCTTCGGTTTTCTTGGTGTTCTTTGGGCAATTAGAATTAATGTGCCCTTTTTCGTTGCATCCGTAACATGTTGCATCCTTCAGCTTCTTACACTCCAAAGTCTTATGATCCGTAGATTTGCAAATTCCACAGGGTCTCTGGGATTTCGACTCAAATCGACACTTCCCAAAATGGTTCTTCTTACAAGTTTTACATTTGGGCTTATCCCCCGATTGTTGCCCATCCTTCTTAGATCCCGACCCTTTCTTGTGGTCGTTATTTCCTCGGTGTTTCTTATCTGATCTCCGTGAGGTATCGTCCTCACGCTTCCTCTTACTTTCTTCTGAGTTCATGAGCGCTCTCACCCTGACTACGTCCAAGGTAAGAGATAGAGATAGATCAGTTGCTGATCTGAAGGTTGCAGGCCTGGATGCCTTAACACTTGCTTTAATTTCAGGGGCTAAACCCCCTATGAAGCGAGCAATCCTCTTAGGCTCTGGGGTTACCAAGTATGGAACCAACCTAGATAGGGTATTGAAAGTGGTGAGGTAGGCCTGACAGTCCAAATTCTTCATCACTAATGCTAGGAAATCTGATTCGATTCTCTCGACTTCGTGCTGCGGGCAATAATTCTCTTTAACAAGAGCAACGAACTGATCCCATGACAAGTTGTAGAGTGGGATCTTTCCAGCAGCTTGGATAAGTGACTTCCACCATGCTAATGCTTCTCCCTTGAACGATTGGGATACATACTTCACTACATCCCTTTCAGCACAACCGCTGATGTCAACTACCGTATCCATTTCGTCTAACCAAGTCATACAATCTACTGCTCCTTTTTCCCCAGTGAAGTCCCGAGGTTTACAAGAAACAAAGTACTTGTAAGTGCATGACTTGGCATGAGGTTTATCATCAAGCACCACCCTTTTTGAAGGAACACTGTTCTGATTTGATGAGTGTCGATCATCATCCTTCTTGGGTTCATCCTTTTTAGAAGGTGGTTTGCTATGACCCACAGAGTGTGTTTTTGGCTTGGAATGTGGTGCAGATCGGGTCCTACTTCGGGTCCCGCTCGATTCACTATACTGTCTATTTAGTGCTTCGGTAACAGCATCATTTACTAACGCTTTCAACTCCGCACCAGTTACCAGTACTTTAACATTTTCAGGGTTTTCCTCTGGACGACTGTTTATTTCTTCAGACTTAGCCATGCAGTTTTAAGTGCTACATAAAAATAAGGACAAGGTCTATTTAGAAGCCTAAACAGTATTATCGTTCTTGACGATTTATTAACCATGGTAAATAAGAGCCATATTAGTTAATTTGTTAGGTAATTTCATTTAGGACTTTTTATTAGTAACTTTATCCTAAAATGAAATGAAATATCGGCACAACAGTCCTAGTCACGTAGACAAATTTCTAAATTTTGAATTTAGATCTTGTAGGATTAAAGTTTGAATAAAATAAAAACCAATCCTTTTCTTGGCAGGGAGTCTATAAACTACGGCTGCCTTTTTGTCTTATATGACATTCGTTATAACCCGTAGGCATTATGTCACAATTAGATATATAAATTTTGGATAATTTATTAAAAAGGGTGACATGTGTGATTTTACGGATCACACTTGCCAAGAATGTTAACATGTTTGCAGATGTTAACAGAGATTTGAATCTTTTTAAACAGGTTCTACCATATTGGCCAGGTCTTTAATAGGACATTCAAGCTAGGTTTTACCTTTCTAAGATTCTTATTATTTTATTAAAATGGTAAATCAAATAATAAATGTTATTTTTCATTTATTTATATATTATGTTCATGCACATAAATTAAAAATGAAAAACTTAAATTAACCATTCCAAATAAAATTACGAGTTTTGCCCTAAACGGGACTTTTACACAAATAACATGCCCACGCAGGGGCCCAAACTAACAAACAAACCCACGCAGGGGTTAAATAGAAAAACATGCCCACGCAGGGGCAGAACAGAAAGGAAATATGCCCACGCAGGGGCAGAGTACAGAAATAAATGTCCTCGCAGGGACATGATTACAACTAAAATAAACAAACAAAGGATTTAGTGATCCTTCTTGTTTTTACCCTTGATCAAATCCACCATCTTCTTGAACATCCCCCGGTTATGCCTCCGTTCTTGCCGCATCTCCTGTCGAAAGTCCTGTCGCACCTCATTTATCCCCTGAAGGATTTCCTGAATCTGTGGCGGTGACATCACCGGTGTATGCGGTGGTTGTTGATAACGCTGAGGTCGAGGAGGCGGCGGTTGCTGATGCCCATATGATGGGTATCCATAGGTCGAGTGTCCCGTATTCCAGGGACCTCCATAAGGACCTTCCGGTCGGGGAACGTTGAAGCTTGAAGCTAACCAGTAGGGATCTTCTGTAAAGTTGTAACCTGTGTGGATCTGCTGCTCGAAGGGATTGAATGCTGCAGCACCAGTGTAAGTGGGAATTGGGTCTCTAAAACCCAATGGTAGCTGTGGCACGACTGGCGCCGAGTTCACTTCTGAGACGGGTTGTGAAGATTCACCCATCCCTGGTTCTTCGTGAAGTGGCGAATACCGGCTGCCACTTGAATGTGGAGGGGTGCTGATGCGCACTCCTCCTCACGCGGATATCCGCAAGGTAGTTCTCCTTCGCCTCGGGGGCGAGGGAGGCTGAAGCCGAGGTGGGGCTGCCGGCGGAGTGACCGCTACAAGTCGGGAATCCTCAGAAGGATTCTGCTGCTGCTGTGGCTGCTGTTGGGGCTGCTGCTGGGGAGAGCTATGTTGCGGCTGGTGCAGGGGAGAGCTATGGTATGATTGGTGCATGGGAGAGTTATGGTAACTGGGAGTAAATACCCAGTCATACTGCTTGAATCTCTCCTCGAAGCTGTCGGGACCATTGTAAGGTGATCCCACAAACGGTGACCCATCAGAAATATTGATGGGGTGGTTCGGTGTTCCGGACGGTGGCATTGCAGGATCGGTATCCTCGTCGATATCCATCGGGTTGCCACCAGAAAAGTGGTCTTCGGGTCCAAGTGGGTTAAAACCCGCTTGTTCTCCAAGGTAATCAGCAGGGTTGAACTGGCCCTGGAAGATGGGTGATAGTTGGTCAAAGGGTGAATTGTGTCCTAGTAAAGGAATGTAGGACTGGTGAGAGTTGTGGGGCTCATTTTCCGAATGAGGCCCGAAGGAGTGTGGGATAGACGGGGAGGTACTCAGTGAAACTGAGCGCCTAGCTGGTTCAGTAAAAGACCTCCAAAGATCTTGAGCATCTGAAGGTGTTCGCCGGTGCGAAGGTCCGGCTTCATGATCGTTCGGGGCTACATGTGCTCCTTGTCCCCTTCCTCTTCCTCTCATACGTGGCGGCATTTTTGTAAACCTGTCAAAAACAACAAGTGATACAACAAGAAAATATATATAAGACAAGTTAGAAATAAAACCAAAAATTTGGAAATTTCCTAAGTTCTTTGTCTAGACTCGAGAATCGAGGATTGTGCAATTGTGTAACTGAGATTAAACACAAAAGGCTAGTGTTTAATTCACTCAGAGTTGGCTCTGATACCAACCTGTCACACCCCTATTTTCCACGTGTCACCGGTGGGCCCGGTGGGGAGTATCGTGACGTAGTTGGTATCATCATAGACAAACAACACAATATATAAATGCACAGCGGAAGCAAAGATAGATTCATTTCAACTTTAATAACGTGTAATATTAAATATCACAAATAGTTGAAACGGATCCACAGGCGGATCAAAATAAAATAAGATATTGTTCAACAGCTTTATTGTCGTCCAAGCTTGCGAGACTTATTGTGGACGCTCTAGAAGACCGCCAGCCTAGTACGAGTAGTACCTGCACTTAATCTTTTTGGAAAAATACGACAGTTTACACTGGTAAATACAATTTAACTGACTCATTTTGAAAAGGTTGAAAATTGATTTGAATGCACGTGGCACAAAACATTTTATAACTTGGGATAATTATATAATATAATCTTGTGAACGAATTACATGTTACTTATGCATTCAGTAGCCCGGATTTTGACCGGGTTAAAGATCAATAGACCCACCACAATATTAGAGTTATACACTGACAGGTGTACGCCTACACCCCGTGCTCAGGTCGTGGCCATCTCGTAAGATGATGCCGAGGATATCCGGGACATGGTCATTAACCCCCCAAAGGCTTTAAGTGAACAAGACTGTTTAAATGAGCCGATCAAATTATTCAAATTAACTACCCAAAGATGTAAGATTTGATGCTCGATCAAGCGGTATTCTATATACCGTAACCCAAGCCCGTATAGGGAAAATAAGTTAAAAAGTATTTACCTTGGTAAGTATAAATCACAACTAGCAAGTGAAGGTAGCTTTTACAGGTTCTCCTTATTCTGGAACAAAGGTTTATAATAACCTATTAGATTTCTAACGGGTCTTTATTTAAGCCTAAGCTTAGACCGGTTAGTTTTAAGGACGATACGGTTCAAACGCACGATTAAGCGAACACCGGATAGAATGTGATTTAGACCCGACAAGTTTGAAGACTTGTATAATATGGGTATACTAAATACATTCTGGATTTTGAGACAAAAATGATAATGTTTGACCCGTTTCGGTCAATTTATGCAAACTAGTTACATAAACCGAACCGGACGCGAAAAGGGCGTTACGGGTAACCATAAGAGTCATATGCAAGTTCCCTGAGTTAATATGCCTTAAATATGTGATAATATCAGTAAGATATCTTCTATTATGCCCCAAATGAATTTAAACTCAACTTATGCCTCGTAAGGGCATTTTGGTCATTTAAAGGATTATAAAAGAGTTTAATTTGAAAACTAAGTTACAGGTCTGGTTTATATAGTAAATATACTTAATTTAACATGTTATAACAGTAGGGTATGACCTATATGTGAAACTTATCATTTAAAACCAAACTATGCACCTTAGGGGTATTTTGGTAATTTCACAAGGGCTAAAAATGTCAAAATTGGAAACCTGAGTTCAAAAACTTATACTTACTGTTATTATATAAAAATATACTAAAAACATCAGTAGGTATCAACCCTTACATGTTTAATATGGTTATAGTACATACTATGCGTTAAAAACGCTTAAAAAGCGATTTAGAGCCGTTTTCGGGTTTTTAAAAGAAAGCTGATATCTTTATATTTCCAGAATGCTCAAAATATTTTATTTATCAAATAAAATCAGTAGAAAAAGGTTTGGGGTCAAAAGGATTTGTAAAACTCATTTTATGGCTCAAAAGGGCAAATTCGGTATTTACCGAATTAAACTTAGAGACCTATGATATGATCAGCCAAAAATTAAATAAAAATCTTCAAAAATCCCAAAATATTATATAACATCAGTGGGTAAAAAGTTTGATATTAAAAAGTGGGTTTAAATAGGCTATTCGCTAATTACGCCATTTAATTAACACAAAGCTTTCAAATTACGATAATGAGCATAACTCTTAATCTAGACCTCAAACTGATATCAAATTTTAGGTGCAAGTTTATAAATCAGTAACAAATGTTTCTACACTTTCACTTTTTCAAAAATCACGTTTTATAGTCAAAAGGGCATAATAGTCAACATTTAAGCATAAACCGGAAACATGCATATGAATCGGATAAGTGTTGAACCAAGTTGTAAAATCTCAGAGAGTTAAACTTATATGAAAATTGGTCCAAAATAAGCTCTAAGGCAGATCTCAAACATGCACAAACGGATCAGAACTGATAGTCAAAGCAAAAGTCAATTTATGCGACTTTCGGTTCCGATTCGGGTTTAAACTGAAAATTGTCGAGTCGATCATGTTGAAACATGTTCTTACATTAGTTACAAAGTTATTTTGATGATCAAACAGGTTGCATGTAA
>JARYGA010047580.1:0-26771 GCA_030545235.1 Helianthus tuberosus
GGTTTTTCTGCTAGTTATTCGGAATGTTTCGAATCATCACAGAAGACGTGTCGGGTTCTACTGCTAGTAGTATGAGTCTGAGTCCATTGTGGTTCGTGAATGTTTCGAATCATCACGACAAGGATCGTTCTAATAGATTAAAGAGAATAACCTTTTTTTTACCATTTTTTACCCATAGTATACGAGCCGTATAATAATATACGGCCCGTATACAACCATCGTATACATTGTATACGATCGGTAAAAATATTTTTTACCAATGGTATACGGCCGTATAAACCGTATACGACTCGTATACATATGGTAAAAAATGGTAAAAACCTCTTTAATCTATTAGAACGATCCAATAAACGAAGAAACCAAACGTAGACGGAGATGATAGGCCTGGTAACCGCAAGAGAAATCAATTGTCTCAAACACTACTAAACATCTGCTTTCTGAATCTGAATCTGAATGTTAACTTTTTAGTTGCTTATCTTGTTAAGTTGTGTATTTATGAAGCTGACAAACACATTGGTATTTTCTCAAAATGTGCAAACTTGAAGAATCTCACATTAAAGGAGTTTGCAACAACGGGATCAGATGGTTTGAGTATCTTTCATCCTCGTTTGGCTAATCTCACACTTGAAAATGACCACATTGGTATTTTCTCAAAATGTGCAAACTTGAAGAATCTCACATTAAAGATCTCTACACAAGCTCTTCTACATCTTTTAACCAGTTGTCCATCACTTAAGACCTTGAAAGATTTGTTGAAATCGAAGCATTCACGAACCACAATGGACTCAGACTCATGTTCAAGTAAGTGTCTAAAAATCTAAAAATTCAGGTTTACCTTGTAAATTTCTCAAAACAAACTCTCGTTTCTTCATCTTCATCTTCATTTGTTGAGAAACCATTATCTTGTCTTTCAGAAGAGTTTGTATTGAACCAAGAATACTACAAACATTCTATACCTTGCAACGTATACAGGTGCAAGAGAATGGCGAGTTATTTTCAGTTATTTCAGTTGAATCACAAATTCCATTGTTTAAACCAGAATTAGGTTCTCAATACAAGGATCGTTCTAAGAGATTAAAGAGAATACACCATTTTTTTACCATTTTTTACCATAGTATACGAGCCGTATCAGAATATACGGCCCATATACAATCATCGTATACATTGTATACGATCGGTAAATTTGTTTTTTACCGAGCGTATACGGCCGTATAAACGGTATACGGCCCGTATACATATGGTAAAAATGGTAAAATAAGGTCTTTCTTTCCTTTTTTTAGTTGCTTCTCTTGTTAAGTTTCTGAACCAACCGAAATCCACAAATTCCAACAGTTTCTTCGTGGATTCCGTCCGTTTTCCAAACTCGGTCATTCCTTGTGATACATGAACGTTGTATTCTTGTCTTTCAGAAGAGTGTTGTAATAGAGAAATCATCCTATGTCTTTTATCAACCGAAGAGGCAGCAAGGACAGATAATACTTCATTTGTCGAGAAACCATACTGTCAAGAAACTAACATCTTTTAATACTTCATTGCGTATGTGCTTGTGCTGTAGAAACCAGTGATGAATTTGTGTATCTAAATCAGGTTCTCTGCCTTAGATCGGTCATTCCTTGTGATACATGAACGTTGTATTCTTGTCTTTCAAGACAAGGATCGTTGGAAGGATTGTAGTGGCAGGACATTGGTACCACTGTGAAAATTGCATCAGGAGGGGAGAGAGTCTGATACAATAAGGATGTTGGGAATTAAACGCATGTACGTGACAAAATAAGGATGTTCGCATAAACATATATTCGTTTCATAACCTCCTCCTATAAATCAACCACAACTGACAAAGAGCCTGTATTAAAAGCCATCCTATGTCTTTTACCAACCGAAGAGGCAGCAGAAGACGTGTCGGGTTCTTCCAACATTCACGAACCACAATGGACTCAGACTCATACTACTCACCCTCCCCTGAGGAAAAGTTTTCCCGACGACTCAACAAAATCCTGATAGAGAAAAAACATCAACAACCATTTTTTCTTTTCCTTCAATTTCGAGAATATTCTCCCCTGTGTATGTGCTTGTGCTGTAGAAACCGGTGATGAAAAGTTTCAACCAAAGGGAAATCCATGAAACGAAAGGGATTTCGAGCAGTTGGTATTGAACCAACAAAATCCGAATACTGAAAAACCGACGTTCCTTCAAACATTCTAAACCCTACCTGGAAACAAACCAACAAAAGTCTGCTGGCAAGAATCTTTTTTCACATGGTATCGAACCAAGAATATGATACCTTCGAGATACTTCGTGTTAGTTTGATTTGAATTTTGAAAGTTGGATGTCCGTTATCTCAACCGAACGTTAATTACTATTGTTTTAAATAACAACAGATAATGAACGGATTGTTGGTGGATAACGCAAACAAGTTCTCCACAGTTTGTTATTCAGATCTCTATTCGGTCATTTTTCCAAACTACAACACACGATAAGTTTAAACTTTATAGTGTGTGATTTGACCAGGAAATGATTGGAGGTGAAGGTTCAGTGCACGAAAAGTTTCTTACGAAATGTACGTGACAAAACAAATATGTTGGGAATTAAACGCATGTCCGTAATCCCGCGTTGATAGCTTCCGTTTTATTCAGACTCCTTACAACTCTCATCAAATGCCTCACCCTTCCTTTTATTCTATAAATATTAAATAAAGAATAACACCATGCCCGTAATCCCGCGTTGATAGCTTCCGTTTTATTACAGTCATACGACACGTTTTCTTGTTCTTCAATCTTTATTACTTGTTGATGTTTTATTTTGAGCACCTCACCACTCTAAAATATTTTAAAAATCAAAATTTCGTTCCATACGGGCCGTATACTGTTATACGGCCCGTATACACGTTCGTATACATTGTATACGACCAGGCAAACTTATTTACACATGGTGTATACGGGCCGTATACTGTTATACGGCCCGTATAGAATAAAAACAACTTGACAAAGTCTGTGCCAGCAGACTTTGTCAGTTGTTTTTATTCTATACGGGCCGTATAACAGTATACGGCCCGTATACACCATGTGTAAATAAGTTTTCCCATGTGTTAATATTAGGACCCTAATTAATTAAAATAACTGTTGAATGAAACTTCTGTTTTATCTTTACTGCTATTTTATATATGCAAAACATGAGTGTGTTAAGAAAGAAGGATGCTCAAAACAAAAAGGTACTTGAAGTAAGTGCAGAATCTTTGCATTTTTCAAACCAAAAACTGACAGACATACCTTCTGGATTTATGTAGTAATTAATGTTATTCTTTAATCATGGATTCCTAGCTACAACTTCCCCCAATACTTGTTTAAATTTAAATACATTTTAAACAATCAGATTTAGAAGTTATCACCTAGCTAGATAAGCTTAAACTAGTGTTTCTTGAATTTTATAACTTTAACTTAGTTCATTGTTTCTTTAGACCTCCCGTAGTGGGGCGTTTTTTAAAAAAAAAAATTCAAAAAAAAAAAAAAAACGCCGAAACACGCCCCCCACCCATTACATCCGGGCGTTTTCCGGCGTGTTCTTTGACAAAATTGATTCCGGCGTTTTTAAAATAACGCTGAAGTGGTCGAACTGGAAAATTGCATCTGGCCAATGGAAGTGGTCCAACTAGAAGTTTCATTTTCTTATTTTTTTTATCCTTTTCTCTATAAAAAAAATAATTGTTTAATGATTAGAATGGGCGTTATTGGGCATTATTCCCACTACGCCACTTTTACAATAACGTCCAATAATGTCCCCATGCTGACTGGACTGCCACATGGCAGAAAACGCCCCAAGGTGGGGGCATTATTGATAAAACCACTACGCATGGTCTTATTATTAATTCTAGTTGGTGCATGACCGGGATGAACTAAATATCGGTACCGAAAATACTGGTATCGAAAATCGCTAAATATGGGTACCGATACTGGTACCGAAAATGTTCTGTACGGTACCGGTATTTGAAGGTAAAATTCGGTAAAATAATGGTATTATACTGCCAAAAAGTGGGTACGATACGGTACAGAAAAACAATCGATACGGGAAATTCAATACCGTTACTAGTACCAAGTAGCAAATGCTCATCCCTACAGCCTAATAGCTGCTAGTTGAAAGTAAAAGTTATGGATTCAAGATTGAATGTGTATATTTCAAAAAAGGGTAGTGCAGGAATCAAGATGAAACTTGATATTTTTAATTAAATTGTTCCTTATAACTAGCTGATTTTACCATATTATGATCTGAAATTTTGCTTGAATTTAAGAGCAGACAGTTTCTCCTTGTTGGTGGTTTCCAAGAAATCTTGAGATCAAAAAAACCTTATAAAGACAAATATAAGAACTCATTAGCAGTACTATGAAAGTAAAATAAATAATATGTATGTATGCATGTATGTATGTATGTTTATAAAAATATATAAGTTCTTATATAAAATATGAGTTCTTATTTAAAGTTAAGTTGACACTATTATATGTATACGCATCTGCTTTTCACTTTTCAGTGATGCAAACCAGTCCTTGGTTTTGTGTCATTTGTTTGTATCCAAATACCAAATGTGCCAGCTGAATTGAAATAAAAAAAAAGTCACTAAAAATAAATAATCTATCACAAAAAATATTATCTAGGTGTTTTACTTACACTTATAAAAATGTTATCCAATCTGCTATTAGTAAAGAACCACATATATTGACATGGGATTATTAGATCTTTGACCTTATGTTGACACAGTTGTTTCATATATTGTACAATTTAGTAGGGCCTAAATAACTCTTTACGTATATTTTAATGACACGTTTCAGTATGTCATTGATATATTTGTCACTAGATGACACTTACCATTAAGATTACATGGATGATATTTTGTCACACATTAATAATTGTGCATGGTCATTGGTCCATGCATATGCATGTATTGGCAATTAATCTGTAAAAGAGACAAATAAGAAGTCCGTGTGCAAAGAGACAAACCTATAACTTGTAAACTGCCATTAATTAAACTCATTATTATATATATATATAGGCTAAGGCTAGACAAAAAACCCTTATGTTTTTAAAAAACCCTAGAAAACCCAACCTCCCGACAAATTTTTTTTTGAAAAAAATAACACATGTAATATACATGTTTTTAAGAGTTTTGGGCTAAAAAAAACAAAAAAGCGCTGAAGGATTATTTAAAAAAAAAATAAACAAATTTCAGCAACTTTCGTGACTAACATGTGTTAGGCAAAAAATGCTGAAACTTGTTTATTTTTTTTTAAAAACATCCCTTCGACGCTTTTTTGTTTTTTTTTTTTTTGGCCCAAAACTCTTAAAAACATGTATATTACATGTGTTATTTTTTTCAAAAAAAAAAATGTCGGGAGGTTGGGTTTTCTAGGGTTTTTTAAAAACATAAGAGTTTTCTATATAGCCCTACCCTATATATATATATATATATATATATATATATATATATATATATATATATATATATATATATATATATAGGGGGATGTTCATTTGAGAAGAAAATTTAATTGAGAAGAAAAAGAACAAATGGTACAATTGTAAAATATCAAGTAGTTATTCTTTCATCTCATTTATTACAATCATTAAGTAATTAATTACTTATAAAGACTATTATTCTCTACACTAATTTTCATTGCCTACACACATAAAAGTTATCCTACACATTTCGAAAATTATCCTACACATACGTAAATTTATCCTACACAACTCGTAATTTATCCTACACACCTAGTAATTTGTCCTACACTTTAAACTATTTTTTTTTATTTTTTGGAAAAAATATATATTTTGAAAATAAGTTACAAATTTAATGTAGTTAGCTATTAAAAAGGAAGACTAGAAATTAATTATCTATGTAAGTTTACAAATATACCCTTACATTAAAATTAAGTGCAAATACTAAATGATGTAAAATGAAACATTCTTATTGGTTGAAACTTATTCTTTTTTCTTCTTACAAAAAATTTCTTTTCATTTGAACCTTCCACTATATATATATATATATATATATATATATATATATATATATATTGTTAGTGATAGACGACGAGTGTTAGGATATAATATAAAGTTTATTTGGCTAAAAAGGCTAGGAAGTAATCTTGACCATCCATTTATTTAATTAAGGGTTAAGATTAAATGAGGGAAATTGAAGGGAATAAAAGAGGCGCGTGAGTTTGTTTAGGCCGTGGGGGTATGGTGGGGCTTGGGTTAGGGCATTTGTTGACACGTGGAATGGCAAATTCAAACCCACGCCCATGGGGTATGGTGGGGCTTGAGTTGGGGGCTTGGGTTAGAGGCATGAGTTTGGTTTGGCCATTGAGAGCCCTCCATGTCACCTACTAGCCCGCCCCCCGCCTCAAGGGCCACGCCCAAACCCAAGCCCCATACCCCATAGCCTTAGGAGCATTCTAGTCAATACAAGACAATAGTTTCTCTCTCCTTCAATTCCCCCCATTTTTTAAACGTTAATAACTCTTTCATACGATATTATTTTTTTTATAAAAATTGCACAAAAAACGACCGTTTTTTTTATCTTTAAAACGAGTATACTATTGCTATATTTTTGAAATTTTTTTTCTTCTAAAACCCAGTTGCATAAAACGCAATGGAAAAAACCAAGTTGCGTAAAACGCAATGGAAAAAAAACCTAAAAATGACATTTTTCTAAAACGCAATGCACAAAAAACACAAAGAAATGTCTTATTTGTAAAACGTAATGGCCAGAAAACACAAAGAAATGTCTTATTTCTAAAACGCAATAGCCTAAAAACACAAAAGAAAGTGTAATTTTTAAAACGCAATGGACTGAAAACACATAAAAATGTGTTTTACCTAAAACGCAATGCACAAAAAACACAAAGAAATGTCTTATTTCTAAAACGCAATGACCAGAAAACACTTAAAATGTCTGTTTTCTAAAATGCAATGGACTGAAAACACATAAAAATGTGTTTTACCTAAAACGCCATGCACAAAAAACACAAAGAAATGTCTTATTTATAAAACGCAATAGTCAGAAAACACTTAAAAATGTCTCCTTTGTAAAACGCAATGGCCTAAAAAATAAAAGAAAGTGTTCTCTCTAAAACACAATTGACTGAAAACACCTAAAAATGTGTTTTACCTAAAACGCAATGACTAAAAACACTTCAAAAATGTGTTTTTCTAAAACGCAATGGCCAGAAAACGCATAAAAATGTCTTATTTCTAAAACACAATGGCCTAAAAACAACAAAGAAAGTGTTCTCTCTCTAAAACGCATTGAACCAGGACAATAGTTTTGTCTATGAATTGTCTGAACCAGGAAGTAGGAGATCAAAAGGCTGTCTACGAATGCAGTTTTCTAGAGGCAATTTACAGGAAAATTTAATTTTCTGATGCATTTTTCAAAAGGCTGCCAGGGGCTCTGCCCCTTGGACCCCGCCAGGGGCTGCCGCCCCTTGGACCCTGCTACCAGGGGCGCTGCCCCCGGACCCCCGTCAAGATCGTAAAACGCAATGACTAAATCAAAAACCCAGATCGTAAAATGAAATTAAAGAATTTCTTACATGGATCGAAGCCGATTTCTTCAACGATTGGCGAAATTTAAATGATTGAAACACTTATCAGCGATCGAATCGAATGGATCGAGTGATTATCTTCAAAATCACCAGAAAAAACGAGATTTTGTATGAAATTAAACTGGGTTTTCTTCAAAAAAGCTGAAGAACACGTTGATCGGGTATTTGAATCATTGATTGGTGACGAAAATCGCACTATAATGTGGTGATTATTGAGATAGAAAGTGAAGAAATGGTTGAAGATGGTGGGTTTTGAAGTTACCGGGGAGAAGAAGGAAGAAGAAATGATAAGATTGACTAAAATACCCTTTCTCTTTATTTTAAATTCTGCCATATGTCCTAATCCTATTGCTTCCTAGCCAAAATAAACTTCCTATTTGATTCTCACCCTAGACGATGAATAGTAATTTTAATTTTATAATAATACATAGTTTTTATTATTTTTTTTTATTTTTAATAAGATAGTTTTAATTCTTTTCCTTTTTTTAAAACCATATATTTCCTATACCATTTTTTAATAATTATTTTTTCTTTTTTTTAGAACATATATTATCAATTAATTTGATATTTCTTTAATAATTTACGTTTATAAGTTTTTCTAAAAACTTAAGTACGTAGTTATGCTTGATCTTTTCCCGGACATTCCGTTATAAATTTTGTTAAAAACGAAATTGTACTTATAATAAAGTATTTATTTGGTATCATAAAACAATACGATGATAAACTAAAGTTCTAATGGTTTGGCTTTTAAACAAAATGTTTTATTTTTAAATCACGTTTGTTTTATATTATCATTTGCTCCGTTTCGCCACAAAGCGCGACGACAAAAAACTAGTTTATATAACATGTAAGTAGTGGCGAAGCTTGAGATTTCCGACCGGAGGAGGGGGGGGGGGGCGAAAACGTATATATCCAAAAACTTCTATAGAACCAGGGGTCGAAAACGTAACCATATATATTACACTACTGAACGAAAAGTTCGGGGAGACCCACCCCCCAATAGTTGTGCTCCTGCATCTAAGTATTCAGTTTAAGACCTTAGAACTAAAAGCTTTAATCTGAGTTGTAAAATACTATTTTATGGTGTCTAATTAAAATATTTATGAAAAATTTAGTTAATTGTCAATTAAAAAATGATTATGCTGGAAAGTTGTTGAATAATTAGGGTATCTTTATATAGTATTTTACTTAGGAAAAACATTTGATGTAAAATTCTAATTACACTGATAAAAGATGATAGTGATATTAGGTGATGTGAGAAGGAGGAAGAAGAAGCATCCCAAGAAAAACAAAAAGGACAAGAAAAGTGAAGCTTCCAAAGAGCATTTGGACAATTGAGTCAATGCCAAAAGGCATCTTCCTTTTTTAACAAACTTTTTTCATCTTTTTCTATGCAATGTGCCAACATGCTTGCATCTATATGAATGGTTTTTAGCATTATGTATTGATAGTTATAACTTATAAATTAACAATGTTAAATAAAACAAGATATGTGAATGGATGTACATAGATAATTAAGGATTGGCACAAGAGTCGTTAATTTGCTTAAACTTGTATAGAGTATAGACCAATGGAGCAAATGTGAATTTTGATACTATCATGTCTTTTGTGTAAAGACTTATATTGGCACTTGTCCGACCTTGTTTAAAAAAAAATGCTAAGACGGGCCAACATGGTATAGCCCAGTTGGTCAGGGGAGTTTTCCGTAAGGTTCTCCTATGGGGAGGTCCCAGGTTCAACTCCTGCTTGTACATATTGGGATTTTAGTATGGAGTTGGACCTGGGCAGGGTTTAAGAGCTTGTCTCGTCCTGTGAGGTAGTGGGTCCTTTGGCCCCTACAATTGCCGTTCGAAAAAAAATATATAAGCTATGGATGCAAATCCCATGAAGTTTTGGTAGACAAAAGCACTACCAATAAAGCATTGCAAGTGCTAATGAGCAATTGGTAACATGTGTTTATCACCACCAAGAACGACTTTTTTTAAGCCATAGTTAAAACATAGTGAGCATACATTTGGGCAATATAACATGGTAAACTAGTGCACACATGACACATACCCATCAAAATATCCAGGTACCTTACGAGAATATCACCCACTTGTAAGATCTGATAATGTTATAATACCTTGTGCGTTACAAAGAGGGGACACTATTTCATTTCTTTTGAATTTTACTACGTACTCGGGTTTTATTACCAAATGTCGAGTGTTCGAGTCTTGCGGTGGACAGTGGTGTAGAATTAGGAGTAAATTAGATTGTTATTAAAAACTAATATAATGGAAGCCTGGAAGGTGTTATTGTTTAGCGAAAATCTAAGGAACGAACATAATTCCCATTTTACGCCACATACCACATACCAGTTAACTATTGTCCTGCTAACCCTACTCACTATATTAATTTACTAGGTTAATTAGAAGTCTGTGTATTACTCGGGTTAAAGAAAAGAAATACTAAATGATTATTTATTAGCACTTAAGAATTTTAAAACAATATTTTAAGATACAATACGATTAAAATGATGTATAAGTAAGTACTTTGAGTAATAAAACAATAATATTAAAAATAAAATGAAATAATTCTAATTCATAAATCTTCAAAGACTTCTTTAGGTGTACTAGAGTCTAGAGGGCTGTGAACCTATATTGTAAAAAAAAAAGAGTAAATTACAATCGGTGTCCTTTACGTTTTTATCATATTACAACCGGTGTCCTTTAACTAAAGATATTACAGGCTCCGTCCTTTATGTTATCAGTTTTTAACACCCTATGTCATTTAGTGCTAACCTAGTTTAATTTTTTGGTTAGTCTTACCATGTGCCTCTCATATGAGGGCAACATGGTTTTTTCATCTAAATTCTACATTTAAAAACTAAATAAATAATCTCATAAAACCATCTCTAAAAAACCATCTAAAAACTAAATAAACTAGCTGAAATAGGAAAAAAAATAATTATACGACCATGATCGGGCTTTAAAGTAACCAAAAATTACCTTGAAGATGTGACGGGACTATGCGATTTAGGAGCATAATGCATCTATCTTGTTTGTTCTTTGAATATTTTGAATGTTAAAGGTGTTCGGTTTATAAAGTTTATAAGTGATGGATTGGTATTAAATGTGCATGTACTTTTAAAAATTCGAATGTATATAATGTCTTATAAAATGTCTCATCTTTGTTCGACATTTAATAAAATAATGTATAGAGGAATAGGAATAATCAACTATTGTTATGAGATGGTTTTTTAGAGATTATTTATTTAGTTTTTAAATGTAGAATTTAGATGAAAAGACCATGTTGCCCTCATGTGAGAGGCACATGGTAAGACTTAACCAAAAAATTAAACTAGGTTAGCACTAAAGGACATAGGGTGTTAAAAACTGATAACATAAAGGACGGTGATAGCAGCGGGTTCGGGTCATTCGAAACGGGTGGGCCAATGACCATGGGTTACGGTTGAAGCAAAATGGAGCCCCATTATGGAGAACCCCACGTTAACATGTTTAAAGGCTTCAACCATTTTCTAATATTTTATTTCTTTTTCATGCATTTTATTTCTTTTCATGCAGTTAGTTTAGTTTATTTCCATTACCTTTAATTTAGGATCGTGGGTTGTTAGTTTTTTATTTTCCTATGTATTTCGTAAAGCACGAGATGGACGTCAGTGAGTTTTAGAATGAGTTTTTTCTTTTGTTAATTATCTCATGTGTGTGGGTTAATTAATTCGTCTATGCTAGCTCAACCGTGGCGCGTTGGGTGGTGAACTTAGACACGATATCTTAACCGGAGTGGTGTATCTGTATCTTCGGTTGGACATCGCAGCCCTACTGTTTCGTTTGGTGGTGAATCTGTATCCAAACGAGCCGTAGAACTATCTTTTATTTTACCGTTTGATTTGAACCGGTGATTTGGGGTTTTACTCCTATCATTTGGTATCAGAGCCGAAGCGATCTGTTTCGACTCCTACTCTTTATACATTCAAAAAAAAAAAAAAAAACCTCTTGATTTGATTCATTCCATATATCACCGATTCTGTTATCGTCCGTGTCCAAAAAAAAAAAAAAAAAACCATGTTCATTACTTTTCTCATTAAATCTGATTTCTATGAGTTCAAAGGGTCCGAAGAGTTCACTTCTACACAACATAATGAGGAGCCTCGGTACGATGAAGACGGATCACTTCCCGATGAAGAAGAATGTTTATTTGTGCGTACGGCTCTCGGTACCTTGGAGAATTCTGATTTAACAACTGTGACAAAAGAACATTTTGATGAAAGTGTGCCTACAAAAAATGTTGCTGATAGAAGTTTTGAATCGGTTGATGTAGCAAATCCACATTTAGATGATGGCGAAAGTATAACTGAAGTTGCCCTTGAAAATTTAAGATCAAAGGATGTTGGAGATAAACATTCAAATGAGGGTGCAATGGTAACTAATTTTGCTGTTAAAGGTGCCGACTCAAAAGTTTTTGTCTTAACAGTGGAGAGTGTTCTCAAGGTGTTAGTTTCCAAATTCAAAAAAAGTAAAGCTAGTGAAGTCGGCTTGCTAGTGAAACAACGGTTCATCTTTGGAGGCAAAGTCGACACCACGGTTGACAAGGAGCGCCGAGATATTCCTTTCGACCCTGGCGACTTGGACCGGATTCAAATATGTAACGCTAACATGGTCGATGCCGTGTTCAACGTCTCCGCTCTGCAGCCATACTTCGATCCGAAAGACATCATCCCAAGTTTGAGGACAAACTTTTTCGAAGACGGAGAGGATGATAGTAGCGGGTTCGGGTCATTCGAAACTGGTGGGCCAATGACCATGGGTTACGGTTGAAGCAAAATGGAGCCCCATTATGGAGAACCCCACGTTAACATGTTTAAAGGCTTCAACCATTTTCTAATATTTTATTTCTTTTTCATGCATTTTATTTCTTTTCATGCAGTTAGTTTAGTTTATTTCCATTACCTTTAATTTTTTTGGGAAATGGGGGAGTCCCCGGCAAACTTTTATTAAAATTACCTTTAATTTAGGATCGTGGGTTGTTAGTTTTTTATTTTCCTAAGTATTTCGTAAAGCACGAGATGGACGTCAGTGAGTTTTAGAATGAGTTTTTTCTTTTGTTAATTATCTCATGTGTGTGGGTTAATTAATTCGTCTATGCTAGCTCAACCGTGGCGCGTTGGGTGGTGAACTTAGACACGATATCTTAACCGGAGTGGTGTATCTGTATCTTCGGTTGGACATCGCAGCCCTACCGTTTCGTTTGGTGGTGAATCTGTATCCAAACGAGCCGTAGAACTATCTTTTATTTTACCGTTTGATTTGAACCGGTGATTTGGGGTTTTACTCCTATCAGACGGAGCCTGTAATATCTTTAGTTAAAGGACACCGGTTGTAATATGATACAAACGTAAAGGACACCGGTTGTAATTTACTCTAAAAAAAGTGCGTTTGCACATTATAAACACTTGGTACCTGTGATAATATATCAGTTAAAAGTCCCTATGTTAACAAAATAAAAAAAAAATTCATAATTTAATAAAATATCTATATAATCAATATATTGAAGATGAGCAATTAATGGTTGGAAATCAAATAAACGTTAGATGTGTGTATGTATAACTTGCCAGATAAACATATATTCCCTGTAATCGCAAATCAAAAAACGATAATAAAAGGGGCATCGTATCAATAAGGGGGTTATGAAGAGAGCCAGAAGGCAAAGTTGAAGAGCGGGCTTGGCCAATGGCTCGTAACTAGACCTGCAGGGTTGCCAATCGGGTCGCCCCTGGGATACAGGGTAAAGACAACTCGCGTGGATTGTGGGCCTCTTAAAAGATCATGTTTATTTTTTTCCAAAGCTATTTAATACACTTGTGAGGATTCCGTTCTTCATTTTTTTATTCGATATTCTTTTTTGGTTGTTCTTCACGTTGGTTCAGGCCCCAAATAACACACATAAGAAAACACACACTCAAGAAACTCTTTCTATATTATAAAACTTTCACTAAGAAACAAAAAAACTGACTTACAAAAACTACTGCAAACTACACCTATTTATAATAACAAAAACAAACTAATCACATGCTGAATAAAGCTACGTGCTCTCCTTATAAGCATGAACTAACCCAACGTTCCTATTCCTCCTTTTATTCAACTATTCTTCCTTTTATTCAGCTGACCGCTCCACTTCCACAATACTCGGTCAACATAGACTAATTCATAACCATGACCCATTTCCAACTTGAACCGTACCCGACCCGAACCATCAAGATTATCCAACATTCACCCCATAATCTTGATCTCGGTTCTTGTTGCTTGCTTGCATTCGCTCTTGCTCTTCTCGTTAACCCGCATTCGTTCTTGCTCTTCTTGCTACTTGCTAAATGAATCGCACGAGTTCGGTTGCTTGCTTGCTCGCCTTTAGCAGCCGCATTCCACTGCACCTCGGTTCCGTTTTGTTACCGATTCAACACCAAAAGAACTCCGAAACTACCCAATCATATTGTCCCGTATAGTGTTTGTAGCCATGTATCATGAAGTACTTGACCACCCACCAAACTTGAATACAGACTTTTTACCCACAAAATAAAACAAACACAATTCCTTATCTTCTAAGTAACAACAAACCACAAAAGTCAACCACGTCTCTGAATATATCAATTGCACCAGCGGTTTTTTTTTTCTTTTCTTTGTTCACACAGAACTCAGTTACTTGGTCGTTCTTCGTCACCACATAGGTCTTTATCAACTAGAAACTCCAAACCACACAGCTTGTTCTCTACTCCCGAGCATCTATCACACAGATTTTTTTTCCCGATCACACAGATCCATTGGTTCTTTCTCTAAACCGTACTGCCGGGATTTCTTCTCTTTGATCACAAAGATCTGGTCCTCCTTTCTCACGTCTGCAACACACAGAGCAGAAACATTTTGATCACACAGATCAGCTTCTTCCTCGTCTTCTACCGGCTCACTCAGAACCGATCGGTTCACTCAAAACTCTTCTTCATACGGCTCACAAAGAACCCTTCTTCGATCACTAAGATCATCTTCTTCATTGTCTCCGCGCGGCTCACTCGGAACCATACTCGGTTCACTAAGAACCTCTCATTTTCAAGTCTCGATTTCTTCTCCACATGGCTCACTTAGAACCATGCTCGGTTCACACTGAACCTCCGCTACCATCTTTCTTTCTTTGAACTTCCACAACCGCTTGTGGAGTTCACTCATCTACACTAACCCCGCAGTTTAGAGGGCTGCTCCTGTGACAACTGTGTTCTGTAAGCACCGTATAATGTAAAACAATGTTGGTTATCAATAAAACAATGTGCTTTGGTGTTATTATATGTGTTTTGGTGTTATTATATGTGCAATTGTGTTTATTAATTTTACAATTTGATTCGATTCCGACTTCAAGCTTTAAACTTTCTGGAAGGTTATACGCAAACTGGTGCTTAAACGCAATCAGTTTAACGCGACGTACACTCCGGAACTGTGACGTAAGCCGAACATACCCTAAATATCCTTTACATAACTTAGAAATAAGTTTCGAAGGATTCGGTATGGCGAAAACATGTTTATGTGAACTAAAGAACTAATTACGACAAAACTGCAAAAACGAACGTTAGTGACCGCCCGGATAATATTTAAATCCCACAAATATTCTGTTATGATTAAAATTTTCAGGTTCGTGTTGAAAAATAAATTAAAACGCTTAAAAACATTATTTTTCAAGTTTAAGCGCGTACCGCGTGTTTTTGCGCGACACAGTGCTTTTACTGCGAAACGCGGACAACGCAGCCAGTCTTGGCAACTGAAATTTATTTCAGTAATATTTTGGCGAGTTTATTTTCATAGAATAATAAAAATAAATTAGAACGCCATAAATCGGGATTTGAACGCTAGATAAAATACCCGGTACTTAATTAAACACTTTAACGGAACGGTGTTTAACCGGACATTACCCGGGACACTAAAATTTTGCCAAACATGTTATTTTTATTTTTCTGGGCTAGTTAGGATCCCCGAACACCCTAACACACTTTATATTAACAACACACACTAATATGCTAACTAAACCCATTAGACTTCAACTAAATCCTAACAAGTTCCATCACCACCCAACCCTATACCCCCCCCCCCCCCTCTTGACGGTTTCCAAGGGTGAGACACACCCTTGCCTTTCTTGAATATTTTAATCACTTATGTTTGATATCTAGTAAACATATTATCCAAAGGTTAATGGTGGAATTAGATTATAAGTAGGCACAAGGGTTAAGCATTCTCTTTCATCACACAACATCACCAAACTTGCTCTCCTCCTTCCTTCTTGCTTGCTTTCGGCAGCCATCACCACACCACCATACACCCACCATCAAATTCCCTCCAAGCCATTTTTCATATACACAAAGGTGCTAGAGACCGAACAAGTAAGCTTGGTGCACTCGGAAGCTCAAGGATCGCTCTCGTTTTCTTTTATCCACCACTTTTCTACACTCGAACTCCCCTAGCCTTGTGCTAGTGGTAAGCACTTAGATCCGTTCATTTTACATGATTGTTGAGTGGTTAATTGTCACACCCCGAAATTATCAGAGCTGGCGTGACTAGACTGGTATCTTCATTGAACAGCGGAAGCAAAAAGCTAAGACTTTCTAGAAATGGAACGCCCACTAAGTACTCGACTCTTCATGGTTCTCCTATTCCAACCGTGCCTTGTCTTAGAACTGTAACCTGAGAAAGAAACATGCGAAAAATCAACATAAAGTTGAGCGAGTTCATAGTTTGTTCGTAAAAGATTTGAGATAAATCTTTTGAGTTGTGAAAGGTTTGAAATAAATCTTTGGTGTTGTGAAAGATTTGAAATAAATCTTTGGAGTAACCGGTTTTTGAAATAGTATTGAGAAAACGAATTTAAAAATCATTTTCTTGCCAAGTTATATGGAAACGTTGTGTTTGTAACACGGTATGTTCATAAAAACCATGTAGTTGTAAAGTCTTGTATTTGTAATGTTCATTTAACCGTCAATGCCCACCCTGACTTTGACTCCATACCCCCATAATTCTTTGAATTTGTATAAAACATGGTAGTTAATTTGTATGAACAAGAAGTTTCCGTAAGTATAAAATCCCTGGTATGCAGCAAATAAGGAAAAAAGAGATCACCAATGGTTTGCAAGGCCATTGATATGTGTGAAGTGCAAGTAGGAAAACTCAAACCTAGCAGATTTATGCGTTGGGTACAAAGTCACCCCGAGGTCCGTTCTGTTTGGGCTCGCTACACCCAGATAGATCTACCACTCTTGTCCCTCGGTCCTACAATGAGGATTAATGATCCCAAGTTGCGCCTACCCACTCACATGATCTGTACGTTCTAACCCTCCTTACGCTAACCATACCATGTATAAAAATGTCTGTAAAAATTGTAACATGTATTTTACCCCAGCCTCTAAGGCTGGCCTCCCCAGCCACTAAGGCTGGCTCCTTATTCTCTATATATCATTACCAAACGATCCATCCCTAGTCATGAAAATCATTCATTTCGATAATACACCTTTGTTTTGTAAAAACCGGTATGTTTAGTATAAACCTTTCGTAAATCATTTGAGTTCCTTGAAATCCCTTCGTAATATGATTTAGAAATACTAGTGTTGCGTTTGTTAAAAACTTTGTTTGTTTTTGCAAAACGTGCATGTCTTTCCACCCCGAAAACATTTACAAAACTGTAAAACAGTAAAGAGTGGGGGTTATGAACTCACCTGAATATTCTTGTGCAAAGCGAGCTAATTACGACTTCGTGATGTCGTTTCCAAGGGGAGACTCGCTAGCGTGCATTCTACAATATTCCTAACACGGAATATCCAATAAGTTTCTAAATAAACGTAGTAACTAACTACGTGTCACCAAGCTCTACCGAAGCGTTAATCGAACGATTCAACGGTAAGTTGTTAACTTAATGGAAAAGATTAAGTTATATGTGTTAAGTCTCGTTTAATGTCAGTAGCAGTTTAATAAGTCTTGAAAAAGACTTAGTTTTCCGAGAGACTAAAAATAAATAAATATTTATATAAAAATATAGAAATATATCGTTGTAAGTGTGTTAGCCGTCTCGAGTAGTCGTACGTGTATGTATCGAGTATTCGTATGAAAATAATATATAATAAGTTGTATTATATATATCACGTCTTGTGTATATTTGCCAAAAATATACGTATATGCCGTCTGGGCGTATAAAATAAATATAACAGTTATATTTATTTTGTAAAAGAATAGTCGACTTGTATTGGAAAATAAATATATAACTATATTTATTTATAAAAGGATTCGAGTTCGTTTGAAATAAATATAATAATAACTATATTTATTTTTGTAAAAGAAGTCGTATGGTTTGTTATTCGAAATAAATATACCAACTATATTTATTTTTATAAAAGAATTGTCGAAACTTCAGAGTTTAGAATAAATATAAATACTATATTTATAAAAGGATTCGAGCTCGATTTTGTGTATAATAATAACAATTGAACGTAAAATAATAATCGTTATAAATCCTTTACCGAGTCTTCGCGTGTCGAACCATCGAATCATCTGACTGAGTTGACCGGGTCAACTAAGTTGAGCTGAGTCGACTCGCTGAGTTGACCGAGTCAACTTGAACCGCTTCTGCCACTAACAAATCTGACCGCGCCGGACCCGATCTGAGCTGAACCCGAACCACACCAGTTCTGACCCATTGACCCGAGTTGACTGATTGTTGACCGAGTCGACTCGGTTTGACCGAGTCGACCGGGTTTGACCCGCTGGTTTGAACCAGCGTCTTGACCCCATAACCCGTAACAGAAACTGGACTTGAATCGGAACAAGAACTCATACCCGAACGAACTCAAGCCGTCATCATCGCCTCTGTCTTCGTTGCCGGTAGCCGCCGTCACCATCTCTCTCTCTCTTGTTTGTCTCCGCCGTCGCATCACCGGACAAAAGAACTGACCGGCGGTCCGAGTCTTTGACCGTCGGTCCTCCATCTCTCTCTCGCCTCTCAGTCTTTCTCTTTCTTCGTCTTGTCATCGCACCACCACCAAACGGTGGTGGTGGTGGTCAATACACCGAACAGAGAAGGGGGGTATTGCAGGTGAGGGTTGGGTGTTTGGGTGTGAAAGCTGTCGGCGAGGAGGGTGGCGCCGGAGCTCGGTCGGACCTCCGACTCCGGTCGCCGGTGGATATGCCGAGAGGGAGAGGCGACATGTGGTGTGTGTATGTATGTTGTGAACAAGGAGAGGAGAGTTGGATGATTATTGTTGTCTGCTATTTGTAATCGAGAGAGGGGAGAAGGTGAGGCCCCTGTGTTTGATTTATGTTTTGTGTGTGTATCTGATAGAAGGAGAGGAGTATAAATAGAGTGAGGAAGATTGTCTTGTAGGTATTACATTTAGGTCAAATATTTTAACCTTTGAGTCAAGATCTTATGTAAAGATTTTTATGTTTCAACTTTTGCAGCACAATCTCTTGAAGAGATTTTGTAAAATTTGGTAAGATTTTGAAATCCTGATAAGATTTTAAGATCTAGTTATATTAGGTGCAGGTTTAGGCTTGTGGTTTTGGGCTTGGGCCCAGGGCCTACAAGCCCATCTCATGTGTAAGTGGCCCGTAATTCCTACGAAACCCGTTGTCAAATCCTGAACTCCGTTTAGCGTCAAAAATTAGAATACACAAAAATACGGTCGGTGGTCGTTGTTTGCACGTCCGTTCGTCGATTACGGTAACAATCACGAAAATTTGTATCGTTGCCGTCTTTAATCCGTTTCTCGATCCGGTTTCGACTGTATTCTCTAAAATTTAATTTCGAAGCTAAAATTTATCGTAAAAATTTAATATTTGTCGGCGTTGTCAGTAGTCTGTTTGGTTCCAATCCGTTGCCGTCTAACTTTTCGCAGGTTTCTCTGTAAACCACCGTTCGCGCACTATAAAGTCGTATAGACGTTCCTAGGCTCTCCAAAGGCCTAATTAAGTTAATTTGCTCTGTAAACACTAATTATTATTGCGTTAATCACCTTTTAATCACGTAATTAGGAGCCGTAAATCACCGGTTGTCACATTCTCCCCCTGTTACAGAAATTTCGTCCTCGAAATTTAGACTATGTTATCTCCTCAGAATTGTGTTGTTCGCAGGTAAGTCCGAATAATAACAAAGTGAATGACCGCGTAATCGAAACAAGACTTATTCGAATCAGGTGAATTTAATGACATTCCTTAACAATAAGAACCCATCGGCTTAAAAGAAATGTGTCTCAGTAATTTATGTCAAAGGAAACGAGACGTAATGATACAGTCACCAGTGCGACTAAGTTAACAAGGATCCAACAATGAACAGGAACTTCGACCAATCGAATTCCATATGAACGTTTACAACGTGTAAATGAGTTCTAGAAGCAATAACATCCGCTGGATGAACTTAGAATCAACAATCTCAAATGTACTAGTTTGCATGAAACGTTCGATCGTGATCAGCACAAGCTGTAAGTTATACCGACGCCACAAGGTGTCGCATTGAATGAAACAATTCAATAATAGGGGTGATCGAACAAATATCACCTGTGTTTTGTATGAAACGCTCAATCATGATTAGCCCAAGCTACAAGCTTGTGCTGACACCACAAGGTGTCGTAATGATTCGATAATAGCGGTGATCAAACAAATTCACCGTGTTTAAAGTCAAATGAAAGCGCAATAAAGTGAATCTTGAAAGTTTGTTTTAAATGACATCATAGGATTTTCAATTGAAAATGGAACATCAATGAAACAATGTTTTCGATCGAAGGTGAAGAAACAATGAATGTCGCAAAGCATTCGATCAATGTTGAAAGAACCGTTATGAGGTACACCGGAATGTGAAATGAATTTGTGTACCATTGTCTTAACACACAATTGTGTTAAGACTGTTGTAATGTGATAAATCAAAGCGGATTTAATCTGAATCAATAAATAAATAATTAAATCCGTGCATAAGATACGTAAACGAGTTTAGCGCAAGGTTCAAATAAGTGAAAACACCACCACAAGGTGTCGAAGTCAACAATTTAATGGAGTCGAATACCAAACAAGTTTACCACGACTTGGAACAAATGAAGTGTTCATTAAAAATTGATTTGAATATGATGCTCCCAATACATCATATGGTGTCTCGAATCGAATAAGTGTAGTGAGCAAGTTCAAACAAT
Source organism: Helianthus tuberosus (assembly GCA_030545235.1). NCBI lineage: Eukaryota > Viridiplantae > Streptophyta > Magnoliopsida > Asterales > Asteraceae > Helianthus > Helianthus tuberosus. Next base: position 20,791 of record JARYGA010047580.1, read on the forward strand.
TGAACTTGGTTTTAGCGCAATCCGACAATAGATATATGTATCGATAAGAAAAACTTTCGGCATGGTCACAACGAAAAACCATGTATGTATCTTGTAAAGAAATGATCGTGACACAATGACCATTAAGAGGAGTAGAGATACGAAAATCTACTCAGTAAATATGAAATTCGAAATTTCAATAATAGAAATTTGAGGACTTTACCTGGGGTTGCATGTGATGTCCGATTGTTAGGTGACATTACCATGGAATGTCGAACATATCGTATTCGTCATTAACTAGGTAGTAGGGGGGGGAATGCGGAGACAATCGTCTTCTCCCTGGCGTGACTCGTGTCGTTGCAGGATCGCGTGACAAGTTGTCGTTCCCTGATCGTTAGTTCTCCTGCTGACAGGGATCTAGCGTCGTCGTTAAATTTGCGTCCTCGTTCCTCCTCAAAGGCCTCGCCTCGATAGTCGTATGTGTCGTACTTCAACCTCCGTTGATGTATAGCTTAAGTTTCACGTATACCTGTGCACTAGCGTTGTGTGCCGTGTAGAAGGTGATGTACCCCGACATCCGTTGGCGTAAAGATTGAGTTGCATGTATTCTTGTGCACTCGTTTTGTTATGCGTAGGCTGCCTGCTCGGGAAGTTAAAATATCACAGACAATATGGATAATGTGTGCCCGAGTTAATATTCGCGGTTCCTACGTGATGACCTTTAATAATCACACATGCGCAAATAATCAATCATATAATCAAATAAACTTGTTAGTCACCAATAAGCAATCAAGTAATTCCCCTAGTCCCACTAGTCTATCCTCCCAGCCTCTCAGACTGAACTTCCTAGTCCCACTAGACTATCCTCCCAGCCTCTCAGACTAAACTTCCTAGTCTCTCAGACTGACTCCCTGTTCCGAAGGTCTTAAATGCATGTTTCCTAAACTCTCAGATTTTTGTGTACTGTATGTAATCGTTTTGTGTACAGTGTATAAAATATCACAATAGCGTATGTTTGAAAACAAAATTTTGACTGTTTGTTTTTCGGCAACGGTTGGAGACCATATTCGAGTACTAGGCGTTCTGTATGTATTCAGGTTTCAATAATCTAAGTTCCCAGAGGAAAGTGAGGTTAGAGCCTAGGTATCTCTACAGAAACCTAATTCGCTGTAACCTATAGCTCTGATACCAATCTGTCACACCCCATAATTATCAGAGCTGGCGTGACTGGACTGGTATCTTCATTGCACAGCGGAAGCAAAAAGCTAAGACTTTCTAGAAATGGAACGCCCACTAAGTACTCGACTCTTCATGGTTTTCCTATTCCAACCGTGCCTTGTCTTAGAACTGTAACCTGAGAAAGAAACATGCGAAAAATCAACATAAAGTAGAGCGAGTTCATAGTTTGTTCGTAAAAGATTTGAGATAAATCTTTTGAGTTGTGAAAGGTTTGAAATAAATCTTTGGTGTTGTGAAAGATTTGAAATAAATCTTTGGAGTAACCGGTTTTTGAAATAGTATTGAGAAAACGAATTTAAAAATCATTTTCTTGCCAAGTTATATGGAAACGTTGTGTTTGTAACACGGTATGTTCATAAAAACCATGTAGTTGTAAAGTCTTGTATTTGTAATGTTCATTTAACCGTCAATGCCCACCCTGACTTTGACTCCATACCCCCATAATTCTTTGAATTTGTATAAAACATGGTAGTTAATTTGTATGAACAAGAAGTTTCCGTAAGTATAAAATCCCTGGTATGCAGCAAATAAGGAAAAAAGAGATCACCAATGGTTTGCAAGGCCATTGATATGTGTGAAGTGCAAGTAGGAAGACTCAAACCTAGCAGATTTATGCGTTGGGTACAAAGTCACCCCGAGGTCCGTTCTGTTTGGGCCTAGGGTTGGGCTCGCTACACCCAGATAGATCTACCGCTCATGTCCCTCGGTCCTCCAATGAGGATTAATGATCCCAAGTTGCGCCTACCCACTCACATGATCTGTACGTTCTAACCCTCCTTACGCTAACCATACCATGTATAAAAATGTCTGTAAAAATTGTAACATGTATTTTACCCCAGCCTCTAAGGCTGGCCTCCCCAGCCACTAAGGCTGGCTCCTTATTCTCTATATATCATTACCAAACGATCCATCCCTAGTCATGAAAATCATTCATTTCGATAATACACCTTTGTTTTGTAAAAACCGGTATGTTTAGTATAAACCTTTCGTAAATCATTTGAGTTCCTTGAAATCCCTTCGTAATATGATTTAGAAATACTAGTGTTGCGTTTGTTAAAAACTTTGTTTGTTTTTGCAAAACGTGCATGTCTTTCCACCCCGAAAACATTTACAAAACTGTAAAACAGTAAAGAGTGGGGTTATGAACTCACCTGAATATTCTTGTGCAAAGCGAGCTAATTACGACTTCGTGATGTCGTTTCCAAGGGGAGACTCGCTAGCGTGCATTCTACAATATTCCTAACACGGAATATCCAATAAGTTTCTAAATAAACGTAGTAACTAACTACGTGTCACCGAGCTCTACCGAATCGTTAATCGAACGATTCAACGGTAAGTTGTTAACTTAATGGAAAAGATTAAGTTATATGTGTTAAGTCTCGTTTAATGTCAGTAGCAGTTTAATAAGTCTTGAAAAAGACTTAGTTTTCCGAGAGACTAAAAATAAATAAATATTTATATAAAAATATAGAAATATATCGTTGTAAGTGTGTTAACCGTCTCGAGTAGTCGTACGTGTATGTATCGAGTATTCGTATGAAAATAATATATAATAAGTTGTATTATATATATCACGTCTTGTGTATATTTGCCAAAAATATACGTATATGCCGTCTGGGCGTATAAAATAAATATAACAGTTATATTTATTTTGTAAAAGAATAGTCGACTTGTATTGGAAAATAAATATATAACTATATTTATTTATAAAAGGATTCGAGTTCGTTTGAAATAAATATAATAATAACTATATTTATTTTTGTAAAAGAAGTCGTATGGTTTGTTATTCGAAATAAATATACCAACTATATTTATTTTTATAAAAGAATTGTCGAAACTTCAGAGTTTAGAATAAATATAAATACTATATTTATTGTTGTAAATACTTTCCGAATCATCGTTTTCGTAAAATGCGAAGTTTGGTCGAAAGTAATTATATACTTTTGCTAGTTTTCATAAAAGTCGCTTGATATCACTAGTCGTCGTTTCTCAATAAAACATGTTTTGTTTTATAAATAAACGCCCTTTATTTTACGGATTTTCTCCAAAAACGGGCAGAGTTTCCTCTATTTTTGGACGCCCTGACATCTCAGTGTCACTATATTTTTCAAAATTCAACAATAGTCAATGTCAATATTCTCAATATATATGATTTCGTCAAATGTATAACGATGCAAAGTATATTTAAATAGATCGGTTCGAGCTCGATTTTGTGTATAATAATAACAATTGAACGTAAAATAATAATCGTTATAAATCCTTTACCGAGTCTTCGCGTGTCGAACCATCGAATCATCTGACTGAGTTGACCGGGTCAACTAAGTTGAGCCGAGTCGACTCGCTGAGTTGACCGAGTCAACTTGAACCGCTTCTGCCACTAACAAATCTGACCGCGCCGGACCCGATCTGAGCTGAACCCGAACCACACCAGTTCTGACCCATTGACCCGAGTTGACTGATTGTTGACCGAGTCGACTCGGTTTGACCGAGTCGACCGGGTTTGACCCGCTGGTTTGAACCAGCGTCTTGACCCCATAACCCGTAACAGAAACTGGACTTGAATCGGAACAAGAACTCATACCCGAACGAACTCAAGCCGTCATCATCGCCTCTGTCTTCGTTGCCGGTAGCCGCCGTCACCATCTCTCTCTCTCTTGTTTGTCTCCGCCGTCGCATCACCGGACAAAAGAACTGACCGGCGGTCCGAGTCTTTGACCGTCGGTCCTCCATCTCTCTCTCGCCTCTCAGTCTTTCTCTTTCTTCGTCTTGTCATCGCACCACCACCAAACGGTGGTGGTGGTGGTCAATACACCGAACAGAGAAGGGGGGTATTGCAGGTGAGGGTTGGGTGTTTGGGTGTGAAAGCTGTCGGCGAGGAGGGTGGCGCCGGAGCTCGGTCGGACCTCCGACTCCGGTCGCCGGTGGATATGCCGAGAGGGAGAGGAGACATGTGGTGTGTGTATGTATGTTGTGAACAAGGAGAGGAGAGTTTGATGATTATTGTTGTCTGTTATTTGTAATCGAGAGAGGGGAGAAGGTGAGGCCCCTGTGTTTGATTTATGTTTTGTGTGTGTATCTGATAGAAGGAGAGGAGTATAAATAGAGTGAGGAAGATTGTCTTGTAGGTATTACATTTAGGTCAAATATTTTAACCTTTGAGTCAAGATCTTATGTAAAGATTTTTATGTTTCAACTTTTGCAGCACAATCTCTTGAAGAGATTTTGTAAAATTTGGTAAGATTTTGAAATCCTGATAAGATTTTAAGATCTAGTTATATTAGGTGCAGGTTTAGGCTTGTGGTTTTGGGCTTGGGCCCAGGGCCTACAAGCCCATCTCATGTGTAAGTGGCCCGTAATTCCTACGAAACCCGTTGTCAAATCCTGAACTCCGTTTAGCGTCAAAAATTAGAATACACAAAAATACGGTCGGTGGTCGTTGTTTGCACGCCCGTTCGTCGATTACGGTAACAATCGCGAAAATTTGTATCGTTGCCGTCTTTAATCCGTTTCTCGATCCGGTTTCGACTGTATTCTCTAAAATTTAATTTCGAAGCTAAAATTTATCGTAAAAATTTAATATTTGTCGGCGTTGTCAGTAGTCTGTTTGGTTCCAATCCGTTGCCGTCTAACGTTTCGCAGGTTTCTCTGTAAACCACCGTTCGCTTACTATAAAGTCGTATAGACGTTCCTAGGCTCTCCAAAGGCCTAATTAAGTTAATTTGCTCTGTAAACACTAATTATTATTGCGTTAATCACCTTTTAATCACGTAATTAGGAGCCGTAAATCACCGGTTGTCACATTAATGATGTTTAAAGATCAAAAAGATAGAAAGTCAAAAGAACTTAAACAAGTCTTGAACATCATCTAACATATGATAAAGTAGTGATTAAAATGATGATGAAATATGATAATGCATGATAAATCTGAAATATATAAGTGATAATCTGCTGTAAGTATTGTTGTGATCGCTAAACATGTTAACGGAATCAATCGAACACACTTTATAATGTTAAAAGACTGAAAACGGAAAGCTGTTTAGTGATTACAGCCAACTTCAGTTGGCTGTAACCAGACCGTAACTTAACGAAAAATGTATTTTCTGAAGTCTGGATTTATGTATTATGAAATACGGTTCTAGTGGCACTGTAATAATAATTTTTGGACTCCGTTTACTATTTTTAAAGTGTCACTTTGTAACAGCAGCTAGAGCTGCATTTTTGCTGCTGAAAATATGCGTCCTGTTTTCAGTCATAACTTGAATTCTGTGTAGGGTTAGATCATGAAATTTATACTGTAGATGGTCACTGTTGTCGCCATGAACCTCCAACTGGAATTACGTCAAAGGGACTTACGATGATTTTTAAACAAATTATTTCGTTGACTGCAATTAGAAAGTAACAAATCTGATTGCAGTCCGGTAAACGATTTTCTATAAAATACTGATAATGAATTGGACCCCGATATTTTTACACCATAATATTTGGATCGTATAAGACATTCTGTAAAAATTTGGGAATTTTTGGAATAAGTTAACTATTTTATTTAAATGCCCGAAAACAGTCCAGTTTTATATATTAAGACATACATGACATAAGTAGCATTTTGCATGTATTTTGTGGGTTTTTTATTATTAAAGCATTCTTATTTAATTTAGGATGAATAAACGATTTGAGGGATTGTGTTAACATATAAAAACGCACCCAAAGGTGAGTACATAGTTCCCCTCTTTTACTATTTTCAATTGTTTTGGGGTGATTCATAT
>JARYGA010047581.1:0-36225 GCA_030545235.1 Helianthus tuberosus
TAATCTTTCGAAGTATCCTGAATGTATATCCTGGAGCTATATCCCGAAGCATATACTGCAAAACAACTATAAGCTAAGGTGGGTGTTAGCCTGGCTAACACCCCTCCGATGCTTAAGTCAGTAATGGGTTCAAAACAATAAATAATATTAAAATTTAATAAAAGAGATAGAATCCATACCATTCTGAGTTAGAAATTAAATTTCAAACTCACTTGAAATAGAGCTTTAGATGTATAGCATTCCAGGATCTTGGTAGCATATCCCCCTCCATATCCTTGAGTCGGTATGCTCCTTTTTCTGATTCTGATTCAATCTTATAGGGTCCTTCCCATTTTGGAGCTAACTTTCCATCAGCAGGATTAGTAGTATTCTGGAAAGCCTTTCTCAATACCCAATCTCCGACCTGGAACCTTCTAGTCCTTATATTCTTGTTATATGCTTTAGATATCCTCTGTTGATATGCTGTCATCCTTAGCCTTGCTGCGTCTCTTGTCTCATCAACAGTATCCAATTCCTCACATAGGACTTCAGTATTCTGCTCAGGATCCCGGAGGTTGGATCTTGCTTTAGGTATTGTTATGGGTGAAATTCTGAACCCCTTATATCCTGGAAAATATCTTGGTTTGTATCTTGGTTATGTAGTATCTGTTTACATCCGGGATGCTGGTTTAGGATATTGGTAATATCCTGAATGGTATCCTCAGGATTACTAATGGATTATGTGCAGGTACGTGGGTTGGAAGCTGGCAACGTTCATAAGACTCATTCCGCGGAAGACTCGGTCCAAGTCGTTCAAATGAAGACGTTGAAGCCATATTACTCGGTCAATAACGTTCATAATGGAATATTCGGAGTACCCCATATTTGTAGGGATTATTGTTTGTAATTCATTACTATAAATAGGTGGGTATACCAGATCAAATAGGACATCACATTCACACTCGCTACACTCTAACACTTGCTCTCGAGCAACTCTCACTTTCATACAAAGGCATTGTAACACTTAGCGATCTGGTCTATATCCTGCACTGTATCCTGAAGTTTAAGCAATAAGAAGAACAAGGCAGCTGCGATTGTCAGCTCCCGATGTTTTATGCCGGCGATCTAGATTGATCAAGGGCTTTCCTCGTACATCTCGTGTCATTTCCTTTACTTTTTGCTCATTGTTTACTCATTGTTTGATCGTAGATACAGCTCAATATCCTGAGCCGTATCCTAAAAACTGTTTTCGTAAACAACTTAACTAGCATATTTTCTACACACTTTCTAGCACACTACCTCACATTACTAATTTGATCACTTAATTGCTTCGGTAATTTTTGACCAAAACAATTTGGTGCCCACCGTGGGGAAAGTGGTGCTCTCTTTACTAAAAAAATTTGTCAAATCGCTAATCGGTTTTCTATTTTCAAAACTTTTTGCCACATTATCCATAATGGCCTCAAGATCAAACATGAGTTCCTCTACTGTGTCTGCTATGACTTCTGCTACTACCGGTTCGGTGCTTCCACCACCTCCTCCAAGGATGCCAGCCTCTACACGACCTCAGGATATTATCCCTACCCGCAGTGTTCAGGAATCTGCTCCCGTTTTAGCTTCTAACGATGAAATTTTAACCTTATTTGGAAGTGTGCAGGAACAAATGAGGCAGCAACAGGAAACAAACCAAATGCTTTTGAGGGAAATACAACTCCTGAAGTCTGGCTCGAGCAGATCTGCTGAGGATATTGTCACTCCATTACACCCCAGAACGTTGAACTTCAGTTCAGCTGTGTATACTGAGGATAACAGGGGGAATATTGTGCCCAGCCTTCCTCAGAATCATACTCCTGAAATACCCTCCTCGGTCAGGATGTCGACCATAAGGAGCTCAGGATATGCTTCAGGATATGGGCAAAATCCCCCAACGGGTAACGTGTCAAATAATAATAATACTCATGCTACTAACAATAGTGGATCTTTGCAGGATACAGGTGTGACATCAGCGCTTACTAGGGAACTTCAGAAGTTGAAGGACATGATATCTAGTGTACCCGGGGTGGTCCATCCGATCCCGGAAGTGTCCCAAGACAGCCACAAGATATCTCGTTTTGCATATCCTATCTGTGATGCTGAGATCCCAAAGAGATTCCAAACCCCCAACATGAAGCTTTACGACGGAACAACGGATCCTGAGGAGCATATTGCATAGTATAGGGAAAGGATGGAGATTAACCCTATCCATCCGGATCTCAAGGAAGCATGCTTGTGCAAGGGTTTTGGTTCAACCTTGACAGGATCTGCCTTGAAATGGCTCTTGAATGTTCCTCCACATTCGATTACATCTTTTGCTCACTTAGTAAATTTATTTAATAGTCAGTTTTCTTGTAGTAGAAGCTTTGAAAAATTAACAAGTGATCTCTACAGGATAACACAGGGGCCTCAGGAATCCCTTAGGGATTATGTGAACAAGTTCAGCCGGGAATCACTAGACATTCCTCATCTTGATGTTGCAACAACTGTGCAAGCTTTCAAGATGGGGCTACAAAAAGATTCTCAATTTTATCAAGACCTTGTAATGAACCCATGCAGGAACTTGGATGAAGCTCGGAACAGGGCCCTAAGATATATTCGGTTGGAGGATGACAGAAAGATGCAAGAAAGGATGAACTCATCTAACACTTATGAGTCAACTAACAGGAAGTCAGAATCCTCATTCAAGTCATATCGGCCTAAGCCATATGGTAGAAATGAAAACAAGAGAGTGAATGCTGTCGAAGATGAGGATCCTGAAGAGTATCCTGAATTATCTGAATATTGCTTTTCTGTTAACATTCCTGAATTGATGTATGCCATGCAGGGCCTAGGGGACAAGGCTAGATGGCCTCGAAAGAATCAACAAAAAGCCGATTGGAAAGACAAATCAAAATGGTGTGCTTTCCACGAAGATTTCAGACATATGACTGAGGATGGCATCGCTCTAAGGAAAGAAATAAGCTATCTTCTAAGCAAGGGAAATTTGAAAGATCTCTTAGGAAGAAAGAAGAATAAGGGTCAGGATACTGAGAAGGATCCTGAGCGAGCAGCATCACCTCCCGCGGATGCCAAGATAATCAACTTCATTTCGGGAGGATCCGACATTTGTGGGACTTCGTATTCGGCAGCAAAGAGACATGCAAAAGAAGCTAAGGCCGAAAGGGGAGATAAACCTGTCAGGATGACTACACTCACAACTGACAAAGTGATCACATTTGATGCTGATGACAGGGATACTGTCCAGGATCCTCACCATGATGCTCTGGTAATAACATTATATGTGGCTAACCATTTTGTACGCAGGATATTAGTTGATAATGGCAGCCCCGTCAACATAATCCAACTAGAGACGCTGAAAAGAATGAATGTATCTCCAATGGATATCACTTCAAAGTCTACCGTGCTTGTTGGGTTCAGTGGAGAGGCTAGAAACACAGTGGGAGAGATAAAGTTGCCAGTGTACGTTGAAGGAGTCAACTCGATACAACGTTTCTGTGTGATGGATTCTCTATCCTGCTATAACATCATACTGGGAAGACCGTGGATTCACGATATGACGGCTGTGCCATCAACATATCACCAATGCATCAAGATACCTACCCCTTGGGGAGTTGTCAAAGTTGATAGTGATCAGCAGGAGGCAAAAGAATGCTACTCATCCTCGATGAAATCCTCAACCAAACCTAGTGCAGCATAGCAATTAAAGACGCGGGCCCAGGATATCATGGTGGATCCGGAGCAGGATGTAAAGAAAATTGTCTTGGACCAGGATAACCCTGATATTTCGGTGCTCGTAGGAACCAATATCCCTCAGGATATTGAAGGACAGTTAATTAACTTTTTGAAATGCAGGATGTCAACGTTTGCATGGAAGCATGAGGATATGACAGGCATATCCAAAGACGTCATCACTCACAAGCTTGGAATTGATAAATCATTCAAGCCTGTTCAACAAAAAAGAAGGAAGTTTGCTCCTGAGCGGAATACGATTATTCAAGAGGAAGTTGAGAGATTATTGAAGTCCAGGATGATCAGAGAGGTTAAGTTCCCAAGGTGGCTAGCAAACGTGGTTGTGGTACAGAAGAAAAATGGGAAATGGAGAGTGTGTGTAGACTACACAGACTTGAACAAAGCTTGTCCTAAAGACCCATTTCCTCTCCCCCACATTGATGCAATGGTAGATGCCACTGCCGGGCATGAAATGTTGACCTTCATGGACGCATCCTCAGGATTTCAACAGATCCAAATGGAGCCTTCCGACCAGGAAGATACTGCCTTCATGACACCAACAGGTATTTATTGTTATACAGCTATGCCTTTTGGTTTGAAAAATGCAGGTGCAACATACCAAAGATTGGTAAACATGATGTTCAAAGAGAAACTGGGGGACACCATGGAGGTGTATATCGACGATATGGTGGTAAAGTCAAAGAAAGCTCAGGATCATCTCCAGGATATTAAAGGAGCGTTTGATATCCTGGATCAGTATAACATGAAGCTGAATCCTGCTAAGTGCCATTTTGGAGTAGGGGCAGGAAAATTCCTAGGATATATGGTGACCAAAAGAGGAATAGAAGCGAGCCCGGAGCAGATTAAAGCCATCTTGGATATTAAATCGCCCTCAAATATGAAGGATGTTCAACGATTAACCGGGCGAGTGGCAGCATTGAATAGATTTATCTCAAGATCTTCAGAAAAATGCAAAGATTTTTATGATATCCTGAAGAAGAACAAAAAATTCGAATGGGGTGAGAAGCATGAAGCAGCCCTACAGGATTTGAAACGATATCTCTCAACCGCACCTCTATTGATGAAACCTGAAAATGGTGAACCACTATCCCTATACCTTGCTGTATCAGGGAATGCTGTAAGTGCCGTTCTCATAAAAGACCATGAAGGTCAGCAATATCCTGTTTATTATGTTAGTAAAAGTTTGTTAGATGCTGAAACTAGGTACTCTCATTTAGAAAAATTAATACTAGCATTAGTTATGGCATCGACAAAACTTAGACACTACTTTGAGACACATAGGATACACGTAAAAACAAACTATCCTGTCAAAAATGTACTTAGGAAACCGGAAATGTCGGGTAGAATGGCTAAATGGTCAGTAAAGTTAAGTGTCTATGATTTAGTATATGAACCTAGGAATGCCATAAAGTCTCAGGCTTTAGCTGACTTTGTGGCTGATTTTAGTAGTGACATTCAGGATGAGGTAGACCTAGAAGTTCAACAGCTAGGAGAATCCTCAGGATCCTGGACATTATATACTGATGGTGCATCTAATATAAGAGGAGTAGGATTAGGAATACTACTAAAATCGCCACAGGGGGACATATTACCCCAGGCTATTAGGTGTGAATTTCCTGCTACCAATAATGAAGCAGAATATGAGGCTTTAATTGCAGGATTAGAGTTGGCTAAGAACATGAGTATCAAAAATTTACAAGTATATGTTGACTCTCTGTTAATTACTAACCATTTTAATGGATCCTATGCAGTTAAGGGTGAGAAATTGATAGAATATCTTGATATTCTCAAAGAATTAGCAGGATATTTCGATGTTTTTACACTTGAACAGGTACCAAGGGAGGATAATGCTGAAGCGGATGCCTTAGCAAATCTGGGATCATCAATCAGGATACCGGAAGGAACCCAAATACCAGTATTACATGTCTTATATCCTGCAACGAATCCTCAGGATAAAGAAGTAGCGGGTATTCAGGATCCTGGGGCAGAATATCCTAAAGAGGATCCTAAATCCTGGACGGCTCCAATTGTGAAATATCTTAAAGAAGGACACATCCCCGGAAATGAAAATCCTAAGGCATTTAGGATGAAGGTATCACGATTCACTATTATAAATAACGTTTTATACAAAAAATCTCTTGCAGGACCGTATTTAAGATGCTTGGAGGATCCTGAAGCCAAAGAAGTACTTCAGGATATACATGAAGGGGATTGTGGTAATCACACCTGTTATGGGTGAAATTATGAACCTCTATATCCTGGAAAATATCTTGGTTTATATCTTGGTTATGTAGTATCTGTTTACATCCGGGATGCTGGTTCAGGATATTGGTAATATCCTGAATGGTATCCTCAGGATTACTAATGGATTATGTGCAGGTACGTGGGTTGGAAGCTGGCAACGTTCATAAGACTCATTCCGCGGAAGACTCGGTCCAAGTCGTTCAAATGAAGACGTTGAAGCCGTATTACTCGGTCAATAACGTTCATAATGGAATATTTGAAGTACCCCATATTTGTAGGGATTATTGTTTGTAATTCATTACTATAAATAGGTGGGTATACCAGATCAGATAGGACATCACAATCACACTCGCTACACTCTAACACTTGCTCTCAAGCAATTCTTACTTTCATACAAAGGCATTGTAACACTTAGCGATCTGGTCTATATCCTGCACTGTATCCTGAAGTTTAAAGCAATAAGAAGAACAAGGCAGCTGCGATTGTCAGCTCCCGAGGTTTTATGCCGGCGATCTAGATTGATCAAGGGCTTTCCTCGTACATCTCGTGTCATTTCCTTTACTTTTTGCTTATTGTTTGCTCATTGTTTGATCGTAGATACAGCTCAATATCCTGAGCCGTATCCTGAATACTGATTTTCTAAATAACTCGAAAAGCATATTTTCTATACACTTTCTAGCACACTACCTCACTTTACTAATTTGATCACTAAATTGCTTCGGTAATTTTTGACCAAAACAATTTGGCGCCCACCGTGGGGCAAGTGGTGCTCTCTTTACTAAATTTTTTTGTCAAATCGCTAATCGGTTTTCTATTTTCAAAACTTTTTGCCACATTGTCCATAATGGCCTCAAGATCAAACATGAGTTCCTCTACTGTGTCTGCTATGACTTCTGCTACTACCGGTCCGGTGCTTCCGCCACCTCCTCCATGGATGCCAGCCTCTACACGACCTCAGGATATTATCCCTACCCGCAGTATTCAGGAATCTGCTCCTGTTTTAGCTTCTAACGATGAAATTTTAACTTTATTTGGAAGTGTGCAGGAACAAATGAGGCAGCAACAGGAAACGAACCAAATGCTTTTAAGGGAAATACAACTCCTGAAGTCCGGCTCGAGCAGATCTGCTGAGGATATTGTCACTCCATTACACCCCAGAACTTTGAACTTCAGTTCGGCTGTGTATACTGAGGATAACAGGGGGAATATTGTGCCCAGCCTTCCTCAGAATCATACTCCTGAAATACCCTCCTCGGTCAGGATGTCGACCATAAGGAGCTCAGGATATGCTTCAGGATATGGGCAAAATCCTCCAACGGGTAACGTGTCAAATAACAATAATACTCATGCTACTAACAATAGTGGATCTTTGCAGGATACAGGTGTGACGTCAGCACTTACTAGGGAACTTCAAAAGTTGAAGGACATGATATCGAGTGTACCCGGGGTGGTCCAGCCGATCCCGGAAGTGTCTCAAGACAGCCACAAGATATCTCGTTTTGCATATCCTATCTGTGATGCTGAGATCCCAAAGAGGTTCCAAACCCCCAACATGAAGCTTTACGACGGAACAACGGATCCTGAGGAGCATGTTGCTCAGTATAGGGAAAGGATGGAGATTAACCCTATCCCTCCGGATCTCAAGGAAGTGTGCTTGTGCAAGGGTTTTGGTTCAACCTTGACATGATCAGCTTTGAAATGGCTCTTGAATGTTCCTCCACATTCGATTACATCTTTTGCTCACTTAGTAAATTTATTTAATAGTCAGTTTTCTTGTAGTAGAAGCTTTGAAAAATTAACAAGTGATCTCTACAGGATAACACAGGGGCCTCAAGAATCCCTTAGGGATTATGTGAACAAGTTCAGCCGGGAATCACTAGACATTTCTCATCTTGATGTTGCAACAGCTGTGCAAGCTTTCAAGATGGGGCTGCAAAAAGATTCTCAATTTTATCAAGACCTTGTAATGAACCCATGCAGGAACTTGGATGAAGCTCGGAACAGGGCCCTAAGATATATTCGGTTGGAGGATGACAGAAAGATGCAAGAAAGGATGAACTCATCCAACACTTATGAGTCAACTAACAGGAAGTCCGAATCCTCATTCAAGTCATATCGGCCTAAGCCATATGGCAGAAATGAGAACAAGAGAGTGAATGCTGTCGAAGATGAGGATCCTGAAGAGTATCCTGAATTATCTGAATATTGCTTTTCTGTTAACATTCCTGAATTGATGTATGCCATGCAGGGTCTAGGGGACAAGGCAAGATGGCCTCGAAAGAATCAACAAAAAGCAGATTGGAAAGACAAATCAAAATGGTGTGCTTTCCACGAAGATTTCGGACATATGACTGAGAATTGCATCGCTCTAAGGAAAGAAATAAGCTATCTTCTAAGCAAGGGATATTTGAAGGATCTCTTAGGGAGAAAGAAGAATAAGGGTCAGGATACTGAGAAGGATCCTGAGCGAGCAGCATCACCTCCCGCGGATGCCAAGATAATCAACTTCATTTCAGGAGGATCCGACATTTGTGGGACTTCGTATTCGGCAGCAAAGAGACATGCAAAAGAAGCTAAGGCCGAAAGGGGAGACAAACCTGTCAGGATGACTACACTCACAACTGACAAAGTGATCACATTTGATGCTGATGACAGGGATACTGTCCAGGATCCTCACCATGATGCTCTGGTAATAACGTTATATGTGGCTAACCATTTTGTACGCAGGATATTGGTTGATAATGGTAGCTCCGTCAACATAATCCAACTAGAGACGCTTAAAAGAATGAATGTATCTCCAATGGATATCACTTCAAAGTCTACCGTGCTTGTTGGGTTCAGTGGAGAGGCTAGAAACACAGTGGGAGAGATAAAGTTGCCAGTGTACGTTGAAGGAGTCAACTCGATACAACGTTTCTGTGTGATGGACTCTCTATCCTGCTATAACATTATACTGGGAAGACCGTGGATTCACGATATGAAGGCCGTGCCATCAACATATCACCAATGCATCAAGATACCTACCCCTTGGGGAGTTGTTAAAGTTGATAGTGATCAGCAGGAGGCGAAAGAATGTTACTCATCCTCGATGAAATCGTCAACCAAATCTAGTGCAGCATAGCAATTAAAGACGCGGGCCCAGGATATCGTGGAGGATCCGGAGCAGGATGTGAAGAAAATTATCCTAGACCAGGATAATCCCGATATTTCGGTGCTCGTGGGAACCAATATCCCTC
Organism: Helianthus tuberosus; assembly: GCA_030545235.1. NCBI lineage: Eukaryota > Viridiplantae > Streptophyta > Magnoliopsida > Asterales > Asteraceae > Helianthus > Helianthus tuberosus. Next base: position 9,246 of record JARYGA010047581.1, read on the forward strand.
AGGATATTGAAGAGCAATTAATTAACTTTTTAAAATGCAGGATGTCAACGTTTACATGGAAGCATGAGGATATGACAGGCATATCCAAAGATATTATCACTTACAAGCTTGGAATTGATAAATCATTCAAGCCTGTGCAACAAAAAAGAAGGAAGTTTGCTCCTGAGCGGAATACGATTATTCAAGAGGAAGTTGAACGATTGTTGAAGTCCAAAATGATTAGAGAAGTCAAGTTCCCAAGGTGGCTAGCAAACATGGTTGTGGTACAGAAGAAAAACGGGAAATGGAGAGTCTGTGTAGATTACACAGACTTGAACAAAGCTTGTCCTAAAGACCCATTTCCTCTCCCCCACATTGATGCAATGGTAGATGCCACTGCCGGGCATGAAATGCTGACTTTCATGGATGCATCCTCAGGATTTCAACAGATCCAAATGGATCCTTCTGACCAGGAGGATACTGCCTTCATGATACCAACAGGTATTTATTGTTATACAGCTATGCCTTTTGGTTTGAAAAATGCAGGTGCAACATACCAAAGATTGGTAAACATGATGTTCAAAGACAAACTGGGGGACACCATGGAGGTGTACATCGACGATATGGTGGTAAAGTCAAAGAAAGCTCAGGATCACCTCCAGGATATTAAAGGAGCGTTTGATATCCTGGATCAGTATAATATGAAGCTGAATCCTGCTAAGTGCCATTTTGGAGTAAGAGCAGGAAAATTCCTAGGATATATGGTGACCAAAAGAGGAATAGAAGCAAGCCCGGAGCAGATTAAAGCCATCTTGGATATTAAATCGCCCTCAAATATGAAGGATGTTCAACGATTAACAGGGCGAGTGGCAGCATTGAATAGATTTATCTCAAGATCTTCAGAAAAATGCAAGGATTTTTATGATATCCTGAAGAAGAATAAAAAATTCGAGTGGGGTGAGAAGCATGAAGCAGCCCTACAGGATTTGAAACGATATCTCTCAACCGCACCTCTGTTGATGAAACCTGAAAATGGTGAACCACTATCCCTGTACCTTGCTGTATCAGGGAATGCTGTAAGTGCCGTTCTTATAAAAAGACCATGAAGGTCAGCAATATCCTGTTTATTATGTTAGTAAAAGTTTGTTAGATGCTGAAACTAGGTACTCTCATTTAGAAAAATTAATACTAGCATTAGTTATGGCATCGACAAAACTTAGACACTACTTTGAGACACATAGGATACACGTAAAAACAAACTATCCTGTCAAAAATGTACTTAGGAAACCGGAAATGTCGGGTAGAATGGCTAAATGGTCAGTAAAGTTAAGTGCCTATGATTTAGTATATGAACCTAGGAATGCCATAAAGTCTCAGGCTTTAGCTGACTTTGTGGCTGATTTTAGTAGTGACATTCAGGATGAGGTAGACCTAGAAGTTCAACAGCTAGGAGAATCCTCAGGATCCTGGACATTATATACTGATGGTGCATCTAATATAAGAGGAGTAGGATTAGGAATACTACTAAAATCGCCACAGGGGGACATATTACCCCAGGCTATTAGGTGTGAATTTCCTGCTACCAATAATGAAGCAGAATATAAGGCTTTAATTGCAGGATTAGAATTGGCTAAGAGCATGAATATCAAAAATTTACAAGTATATGTTGATTCTTTGTTAATTACTAACCATTTTAATGGATCCTATGCAGTTAAGGGTGAGACGTTAATAGAATATCTTGATATTCTCAAAAAATTAGCAGGATATTTCGATGTTTTTACACTTGAACAGGTACCAAGGGAGGATAATGCTGAAGCGGATGCCTTAGCAAATTTGGGATCATCAATCAGGATACCTGAAGGGACACAAATACCGATATTACATGTCTTATATCCTGCAACGAATCCTCAGGATAAAGATGTAGCGGGTATTCAAGATCCTGAAGTGGAATATCCTGAACAGGATCCTAAATCTTGGACGGCTCCAATTATGAGATATCTCAAAGAAGGACACATCCCCGAAAATGAAAATCCTAAGGCATTTAGGATGAAGGTATCACGATTCACTATTATAAATAATGTTTTATACAAGAAATCTCTTGCAGGACCGTATTTGAGATGCTTGGAGGATCCTGAAGCCAAAGAAGTACTTCAGGATATACATGAAGGGGATTGTGGTAATCACACCAGGGGCAGATCATTGTTCTCGAAAGTATTAAGGACAGGATATTATTGGCCAACGATGAGGAAAGATGCTGCAGAATATGCTCGAAGATGTGATGCATGTCAAAGACATAGTAACATACTACATCAACCAGCTGAACCATTATATCCTGTAGTTTCCCCTTGGCCATTCATGAAGTGGGGGATGGATATAGTAAGGAAGTTACCAAAAGCTCCGGGAGGAAAAGTTTTTATGTTAGCTATGACAGATTATTTCTCCAAGTGGGTTGAGGCTGAAGCATTTGTCCAAGTTAGAGACCAAGAAGTAGTATCCTTCATAAAGAGGAATATCCTGACTAGGTTTGGAGTACCAGCTGAGATCATTTATGATAATGGGTCCCAGTTTATAAGCAAAAGGACTACTGACTTTTGCAAAAGTTGGGGAATCAAAATGATCACATCTACTCCAGTACATCCTCAAGCGAATGGACAACCGAATCTTCAAACAAGATAATAGTCAATAACTTAAAGAAGAGACTTGGGGCCAAAAAAGGAAGATGGGCGGAAGAGTTACCCTTTGTTTTGTGGGCTGATAGGACAACGGTAAAGAATGCAACCGGCCAAACCCCGTTTTCCTTGGTATTTGGAGCGGAGGCGATGATTCCAACAGAAATGACGATACCTACTGCAAGATCCATGCTGCAGGATCCTGAACAGAATCCTGAAGTCTTATGTCAGGATTTGGATACTATAGACGAAAAAAGAGATGCAGCAAGGCTAAGGATAGCAGCGTATCAACAAAGAATATCCAGAGCATATAATAAAAACATAAGGACTAGAAGATTTCGAGTTGGTGATTGGGTGCTAAGAAAGGCTTTTCAAAATACCACTAATCCTGCCGATGGCAAGCTAGCTCCGAAATGGGTAGGACCTTATGAAGTCGAGTCAGAAGCAGGGAAAGGAGCATATCGACTCAGGAATGTGGAAGGGGATATGCTACCAAGATCCTGGAATGCAATACATTTGAAGCTCTATTTCAAGTAAGAGTAGAATTTATTTTCTATCCCGGAATGGTATGTATTCTATTTTTAAATATATTTTGTTTATTGTCTTGAACCCAATACTGACTTAAGCATCGGAGGGGTGTTAGCCAAGCTAACACCCACCTTAGTTTACAATTGTTTTGCAGGATATGTTTCAGGATATAGCTCCAGGATATGTACTCAGGATAAGACGAAAGATCAGAGGATTGGCCCCCTCTCTCACGTTTAAGGGATCCTGGTCCCTTCAAAGGTTTAAAGGTATTCACCTTTCTTTCGAATTGGGTTTAAACACCTCGCCTGGAGCGCAAGTTATCTAGGTATAGTTCAAGGTAGCAGGACCAGTTCATGTAAAAGTGGCTGACAATTTCGTTACTGTTGGCTATATCCTGGATCCTAAAGGTATATGAGGATTGATCACCCTCTCTCACGAAAGAGTATTTTCATACTCTCAAAGGTTTAAAGGTTTTCACCTTTCTAAGGATTGGAGTTTATACACTCTCGCCTGTAGCGCATGAAATTCAGGGTTTATCCCCAGGGTATTAAGGGTTTATCCCAAGTATGCTAAAGATTCATTTCAGGATATCAGGGGTTTTGCCCCAAGGTATGCGGAATTTACTTAAGACAAGGTATGAATGCATTTGTGTTTCTGTGTCAAACACAGGGGACATACATTATACTGTTCAAAGAATGGATCCAAGTTCACAAGTATGCACTGGGGACAAAACTTATAATGGAGGATTGGAATTAATTCTGTAAGAATCTCCGGTATGATCTCTCCTTTCAGGATACATCTATAATATATATTCCTAAAAGTGTACAAACCAAACAATTTTTACAACTACAATTTTCATAGCAATGACAACAATAATAAGGTCAAAAGAGGAGTTATATTATTAACATACCAAAAGATGTGCTCTTAGTTTCACCTCAAAACAAGGCCCATCCACTAAGAGCACTAATAGTTCATTACCATATTTACCCAACAGTTGAAGGCTTCATCTCAAACCGAGACCCATCCACCTTCAACTGTTGTATTGTTCAAAAAGCATGCAGGAAAAGTAAATTGTTCAGGTGCGGAAAAGTAAAATGCAGAAAAGTAAATTGTTTATGGGACTACAAACCAACATTCAAATTCAAAAAGGTGGGCTCTGGCCTTGGCACGTATATCCATCATCGCCCACCTAAATGCCCTCACACAGCGGCATCTCCTCCAACCTTCTCAGACTTCTCCGCTCCAGCATCCTGACCAACATCCTGCGCAGCATCCTGACCTATGTCCATCCCAGCATCAGCTCTAGCATCCTTCTTGTCTCCAGCTTGGACCACCACCTCTGCTGACTTAGAAGACTCACTGGCTTCAGCAGGAAATGGCACAACTTTGCCTCCGAGCTCCTTTAACTTGGCCACCCAGGATTCAACTGGCCAAGATGGACAAACAAGGCCCGTCTCCTTGGCCTCGTAGGCCATCTTGATGCGTGCTTGCAGCAGGGAGACGATAGCAGAAGCCTTGATTCCCTCTCGGAACTTGATCAAGGCCTGATCATGATCCATTTGAACGGTGGCAAGTTTGACCTCAGCGTCTTGGGTGACCTTCTTCAGCAAGCTTTCGTAGTGCCGGCTCTTCGCTTCAGCAATGGCACCTTGGTCAGCAACGGTGCTCTCGAGCAGTTTGATCCTGGCTTCATGAAGTGCCACAGTACCACAAGCGTCATTATACAAGTGGAGCAAATGCTGGAGGCCCTGCACATCAATAACAGGTATAAAGTTAGAATGTATGTTAACCAAGATATCCTACCAGGATATCCTGTTAGGATATACGTGCAGGATATATGTGCAGGATATACATGAAGGATATGCGTCAGGATATTACCTTGTTAAGGAAGGATGTCATTGGCTCCAAGGAATCGGAGAAGCTGAGTTCATCATAGGAGAACCCTTCTGAGCCCAGAAAACTGACTTCAAGACCCTTCCTCTTTTTCGCTGTGGAAGCACGGGTTCTTGGATTGGCCTTGGGAGCCGGGAGTGGTTTGGAGCTAGTAGCAGCAGGAGTCTCCTTCTTGACTGTGGCTGGAGTTGGATAGCTGTCAAGTTCATCAAGGTCTAGATAGACTGGGACTTTGCTGGAATCTGCACACAGGGAGTAAATTTCTAAATCTCTCCTAAGAATAGCAAATAAAAAAAAACATATGTGTGCAGGATATCTTGCAGGATTCTTACCAGACATGTTTGCGCTTGAAAGAGGGCTTGGAGTTGGTGGAGACGGATTAAAACTTCTCTCTGTTTCTGGAAGCAATCTGATAGCGTCTATCCTTTTTTGAGAATCAGCAAGGGGAGGTGCGATCTTTCGGAAATCAGCTGCATACAAAAACAGGAGAAATAAAATTCATTAGCTGAGGATATGAGACAGGATAAGAGACAGGATCATTCTTAAACCCTAAGTCCTACCCTTTCTTAACCATCTCATCGGATAATCCGTTCCACCAGGGATTGAATCCCTTTTTACGAAGAAAAACTTGGATTGCCAACCATCCTCGTTCTTGGTGGCACGAAGTATCAATGGATCACCGGAAGTAGAATAAAATAGGAATCTAGATGAGCCATGGCATCTAAGCTTGTAGGCTAAAGGGAGATCATGGACAGAAAGGTCAGGTATGTGGTTTCTCTTGATTTGGTCAAGAACAGACAAAACGCGCCACAGCATTGGCATGGTTTGACTGAAAGAAATTTTGGTGATGTTAAAAAACTCGGTGATGAAGTCCGGAAAGGGGAATCGTAGCCCTAAGGTAAAGGGGAAAGCATTGAAGCAAATACACTCGTTGGAAACCATGTCTGACCGGATTTCTCTATCAAAGGGTCGGAATATGGTTCCATCCGGAAAGATACCGGAGGATTTCAAAGCCGACAGATGAGCACTATCAAAGGTGCATGCTTCATTCTCCGGTTCTTGGAGAAGATTCTGTTGGATGAATGTGGGAGCCGAGTCGCCTGAACTGGACCTCGTTTGCCTAGGCATTTGGTCACCTGAATTCTCGCCGGAGAAAGTTAAAAGATGAATATGAAGATGAGGGAGAGAATATTACCTTTTTCTTGTCGATTGTGGTTAAAAAAGAAGATGAGGATGAGAAGATATAGGGCATGATGAGTAAATATAGGCCGGGTGGTTGAAAGCTGTCACATCAATGGTCTTATCTCTTAATTACCTCGGCCACCGTGAAAAATGTAACCGTTAGTGCAGGATATCAAACGGTAACATTTTTGGGGACAATTGTTATGGGTGAAATTCTGAACCTCTATATCCTGGAAAATATCTTGGTTTATATCTTGGTTATGTAGTATCTGTTTACATCCGGGATTCTGGTTCAGGGTATTGGTAATATCCTGAATGGTATCCTCAGGATTACTAATGGATTATGTGCAGGTACGTGGGTTGGAAGCTGGCAACGTTCATAAGACTCATTCCGTGGAAGACTCGGTCCAAGTCGTTCAAATGAAGACGTTGAAGCCGTATTACTCGGTCAATAACGTTCATAATGGAATATTCGAAGTACCCCATATTTGTAGGGATTATTGTTTGTAATTCATTACTATAAATAGGTGGGTATACCAGATCAGATAGGACATCACAATCACACTCGCTACACTCTAACACTTGCTCTCAAGCAATTCTTACTTTCATACGAAGGCATTGTAACACTTAGCGATCTGGTCTATATCCTGCACTGTATCCTGAAGTTTAAAGCAATAAGAAGAACAAGGCAGCTGCGATTGTCAGCTCCCGAGGTTTTATGCCGGCGATCTAGATTGATCAAGGGCTTTCCTCGTACATCTCGTGTCATTTCCTTTACTTTTTGCTTATTGTTTGCTCATTGTTTGATCGTAGATACAGCTCAATATCCTGAGCCGTATCCTGAATACTGATTTTCTAAATAACTCGAAAAGCATATTTTCTATACACTTTCTAGCACACTACCCACTTTACTAATTTGATCACTAAATTGCTTCGGTAATTTTTGACCAAAACAACACCGGGGGTAGATTACTATTCTCGAAAGTATTAAGGACTGGATATTATTGGCCAACGATGAGGAAAGATGCTGCAGAATATGCTCGAAGATGTGATGCATGTCAAAGACATAGTAACATACTAGATCAACCAGCTGAACCATTATATCCTGTAATTTCCCCTTGGCCGTTCATGAAGTGGGGGATGGATATAGTAGGGAAGTTACCAAAAGCTCCGGGAGGAAAAGTCTTTATGTTAGCTATGATGGATTATTTCTCCAAGTGGGTTGAGGCTGAAGCATTTGTCCAAGTTAGAGACCAAGAAGTAGTATCCTTCATAAAGAGGAATATCCTGACTAGGTTTGGGGTACCAGCTGAGACCATTTGTGATAATGGGTCCCAGTTTATAAGCAAAAGGCCTACTGACTTTTGCAAAAGTTGGGGAATCAAAATGATCACATCTACTCCAGTACATCCTCAAGCGAATGGACAAGCTGAATCTTCAAACAAGATAATAGTCAATAACTTAAAGAAGAGACTTGGGGCCAAAAAAGGAAGATGGGCGGAAGAGTTACCCTTTGTTTTGTGGGCTGACAGGACAACGGTAAAGAATGCAACCGGCCAAACCCCGTTTTCCTTGGTATTTGGAGCGGAGGCGATGATTCCAACAGAAATGACGATACCTACTGCAAGATCTATGCTGCAGGATCCTGAACAGAATCCTGAAGTCTTATGTCAGGATTTGGATACTATAGACGAAAAAACAGATGCAGCAAGGCTAAGGATAGCAGCATTTCAACAAAGAATATCCAGAGCATATAATAAGAACATAAGGACTAGAAGATTTCGAGTTGGTGATTGGGTGCTAAGAAAGGCTTTTCAAAATACCACTAATCCTGCCGTTGGCAAGCTAGCTCCGAAATGGGAAGGACCTTATGAAGTCGAGTCAGAAGCAGGGAAAGGAGCATATCGACTCAGGAATATGGAAGGGGATATGCTACCAAGATCCTGGAATGCAATACATTTGAAGCTCTATTTAAAGTAAGAGTAGAATTTATTTTCTATCTCGGAATGGTATGTATTCTATTTTTGCATATATTTGTTTATTGTCTTGAACCCAATACTGACTTAAGCATCGGAGGGGTGTTAGCCAAGCTAACACCCACCTTAGTTTACAATTGTTTTGCAGGATATGTTTCAGGATATAGCTCCAGGATATATACTCAGGATAAGTCGAAAGATTAGAGGATTGGCCCCCTCTCTCACGTTTAAGGGATCCTGGTCCCTTCAAAGGTTTAAAGGTATTCACCTTTCTTTCGAATTGGGTTTAAACACCTCGCCTGGAGCGCAAGTTATCTAGGTATAGTTCAAGGTAGCGGGACCAGTTCATGTAAAAGTGGCTGACAATTTCGTTACTGTTGGCTATATCCTGGATCCTAAAGGTATATGAGGATTGATCACCCTCTCTCACGAAAGAGTATTTTCATACTCTCAAAGGTTTAAAGGTTTTCACCTTTCTAAGGATTGGAGTTTATACACTCTCGCCTGTAGCGCATGAAATTTAAGGTTTATCCCCAGATATCAGGGTTTATCCCCAGGGTGTTAAGGGTTTATCCCAAGTATGTTAAAGATTCATTTCAGGATATCATGGGTTTTGCCCCAGGGTATGCGGAATTTATTTAAGTCAAGGTATAAATACATTTGTGTTTTTGTCAAACACAGGGGACATACATTCTACTGTTCAAAGGATGGATCCAAGTTTATAAGTATGCACTGGGGACAAAACTTATAATGGAGGATTAAAATTGGTTCCGTAAGAATCTCTGGTATGATCGCTCCTTTTTATTTGGACAATTTATAGGTTATATTTCAATGTCCTTATCAATATATCTTTCAGGATACCTTCCAGGATACATCTATAATATATATTCCTAAAAATGTACAAACCAAACAGTTTTTACAAATACGATTTTTATAGCAATGACAACAATAATAAGGTCAAAAGAGAAATTATATTATTAACATACCAAAAGATGTGCTCTTAGTTTCACCTCAAAACAAGGCCCATCCACTAAGAGCACTGATAGTTCATTACCATATTTACCCAACAGTTGAAGGCTTCATCTCAAACCGAGACCCATCCACCTTCAACTGTTGTATTGTTCAAAAAGCATGCAGGAAATGTAAATTGTTCAGGTGCAAGAAAGTAAAGTGCAGAAAAGTAAATTGTTTATGGGACTACAAACCAACATTCAAATTCAAAAAGGTGGGCTCTGGCCTTGGCACGTATATCCGTCATCGCCCACCTAAATGCCCTCACACAGCGGCATCTCCTCCAACCTTCTCAGACTTCTCCGCACCAGCATCCTGACCAGCATCCTGCGCAGCATCCTGACCTATGTCCATCCCAGCATCTGCTCCAGCATCCTTCTTGTCTCCAGCCTGGACCACCACCTCTGCTGACTTAGAAGACTCACCGGCTTCAGCAGGAAACGGCACAGCTTTGCCTCCGAGCTCCTTTAACTTGGCCACCCAGGATTCAACTGGCCAAGCTGGACAAACAAGGCCCGTCTCCTTGGCCTCGTAGGCCATCTTGATGCGTGCTTGTAACAGGGAGACGATAGCAGAAGCCTTGATTCCCTCCCGGAAATTGATCAAGGCCTGATCATGATCCATTTGAATGGTGGCAAGTTTGACCTCGGCGTCTTGGGTGACCTTCTTCAGCAGGCTTTCGTAGTGCCGGGTTTTCGCTTCAGCAATGGCACCTTGGTCAGCAACGGTGCTTTCGAGCTGTTTGATCCTGGCTTCATGAAGTGCCACAGTACCACAAGCGTCATTGTACAAGTGGAGCAAATGCTGGAGGCCCTGCACATCAATTACAGGTATAAGGTTAGAATATATGTTGACCAAGATATCCTACCAGGATATCCTGTTAGGATATACGTGCAGGAAATATGTGCAGGATATACATGAAGGATATGCATCAGGATATTACCTTGTTAAGGAAGGATGTCATTGGCTCTAAGGAATCAGAGAAGCTGAGTTCGTCATAGGAGAACCCTTCTGAGCCTGGAGCACTGACTTCAAGACCCTTTCTCTTTTTCGCTGTGGAAGCACGGGTTCTTGGATTGGCCTTGGGAGCTGGGAGTGGCTTGGAGCTAGTAGCAACAGGAGTCTCCTTCTTGACTGTGGCTGGAGTTGGATAGCTGTCGAGTTCGTCAAGGTCTAGATAGACTGGAACTTTGCTGGAATCTGCACACAGGGAGTAAAATTCTAAATCTCTCCTAAGAATATCAAATAAAAACATGTGTGTACAGGATATCTTGCAGGATTCTTACCAGACATGTTTGCGCTTGAAAGAGGGCTTGGAGTTGGTGGAGATGGATTAAAGCTTCTCTCTGTTTCTGAAAGCAGTCTGATGGCGTCTATTCTTTTTTGAGAATCAGCAAGGGGAGGTGCGATCTTCCTGAAATCAGCTGCATACACAAACAGAGAAAATGAAATTCATTAGCTCAGGATATGAGACAAGATAAGAGACAGGATCATTCTTAAACCCTAAGTCCTACCCTTTCTTAACCATCTCATCGGATAATCCGTTCCACCAGGGATTGAATCCCTTTTCACAAAGAAAAACTTGGATTGCCAACCATCCTCGTTCCTGGTGGCACGAAGTATCAATGGGTCCCCGGAAGTAGAATAAAATAAGAACCTAGATGAGCCATGGCATCTAAGCTTGTAGGCTAAAGGGAGATCATGGACGGAAAGGTCAGGTATATGGTTTCTCTTGATTTGGTCAAGAACAGACAAAACACGCCAGAGCATTGGCATGGTTTGGCTGAAAGAAATTTTGGTGATATTAAAGAACTCGGTGATGAAGTCCGGAAAGGGGAATCGTAACCCTAAGGTAAAGGGGAAAGCATTGAAACAAATCCACTCGTTGGAAACCATATCTGACCGGATTTCTCTATCAAAGGGTCGGAATATAGTTCCTTCCGGAAAGATACCGGAGGATTTCAAGGCTGACAGATGGGCACTGTCAAAGGTGCATGTTTCATTCTCCAGTTCTTGGAGAAGATTCTGTTGGATGAATATGGGAGCCGAGTCACCTGAACTGGACCTTGTCTGCCTAGGCATTTGGTCGCCTGAATTCTCGCCGGAGAAAGATAAAAGATGAATATGAAGATGAGGGAGAGAATATTACCTTTTTCTTGTCGATTGTGGTTAAAAAAGAAGATGAGGATGAGAAGATATAGGGCATGATGAGTAAATATAGGCCGGATGGTTGAAAGCTGTCACATCAATGGTCTTATCTCTTAATTACCTCGGCCACCGTGAAAAATGTAACCGTTAGTGCAGGATATCAAACGGTAACATTTTTGGGGACAATTGTTATGAGTGAAATTCTGAACCCCTATATCCTGGAAAATATCTTGGTTTGTATCTTGGTTATGTAGTATCTGTTTACATCCGGGATGCTGGTTTAGGATATTGGTAATATCCTGAATGGTATCCTCAGGATTACTAATGGATTATGTGCAGGTACGTGGGTTGGAAGCTGGCAACGTTCATAAGACTCATTCCGCGGAAGACTCGGTCCAAGTCGTTCAAATGAAGACGTTGAAGCCATATTACTCGGTCAATAACGTTCATAATGGAATATTCGGAGTACCCCGTATTTGTAGGGATTATTGTTTGTAATTCATTACTATAAATAGGTGGGTATACCAGATCAAATAGGACATCACATTCACACTCGCTACACTCTAACACTTGCTCTCGAGCAACTCTCACTTTCATACAAAGGCATTGTAACACTTAGCGATCTGGTCTATATCCTGCACTGTATCCTGAAGTTTAAGCAATAAGAAGAACAAGGCAGCTGCGATTGTCAGCTCCCGATGTTTTATGCCGGCGATCTAGATTGATCAAGGGCTTTCCTCGTACATCTCGTGTCATTTCCTTTACTTTTTGCTCATTGTTTACTCATTGTTTGATCGTAGATACAGCTCAATATCCTGAGCCGTATCCTAAAAACTGTTTTCATAAACAACTTAACTAGCATATTTTCTACACACTTTCTAGCACACTACCTCACATTACTAATTTGATCACTTAATTGCTTCGGTAATTTTTGACCAAAACAGGTATTACCATTTTTGTCGGGATCACTGCTTCTGCTCCAAATACCAAGGAAAACGGGGTTTGGCCAGTTGCATTTTTCACCGTCGTCCTATCAGCCCACAAAACAAAGGGTAGTTCTTCTGCCCATCTTCCTTTTTTAGCCCCTAGTCTCTTTTTCAGGTTGTTGACAATTATCTTGTTTGAGGATTCTGCTTGTCCATTTGCTTGAGGACGTACTGGGGTGGAAGTGATCATTTTGATTCCCCAACTCTTACAAAAGTCAGTAGTCCTCTTACTTATAAATTGAGATCCATTGTCATAAATTATTTCAGCTGGCACTCCAAACCTAGTCAGGATATTCCTCTTTATGAAGGATACCACTTCCTGATCTCTAACTTGAACGAATGCTTCAGCTTCGACCCACTTAGAGAAATAATCGGTCATTGCCAGCATGAAGACCTTTCCTCCTGGAGCTTTTGGCAATTTTCCTACTATATACATTCCCCACTTCATGAATGGCCAAGGGGAAGCTATAGGATAAAGTGGCTCGGCCGGCTGATGTAATATATTACTGTGTCTTTGACATGCATCACATCTTCGAGCATATTCTGCAGCATCTTTTCTCATCGTCGGCCAATAGTATCCTGTTCTTAATACCTTTGAGAATAACGACCTGCCCCCAGTGTGGTTACCACAATCCTCTTCATGTATATCCTGAAGCACTTCCCTAGTTTCAGGATCCTCCAAGCATCTCAGGTATGGCCCTGCAAGAGATTTCCTGTACAAGACATTATTTATAATAGTGAATCGTGATACCTACATTCTAAAGGCCTTAGGATTCTCATCCTTTGGGATGTATCCTTCCTTGAGATATCTTATGACGGAGCCATCCAAGACTTAGGATCCTTCTCAGGATACGCATCATCAGGATCCTGAACACTTAGTACTTCTTTATCTTGAGGATTCGTCGCAGGATATAGGATATGTAATATTGGTATTCGAGTTCCTTCCGGTATCCTGACTGATGATCCTAGATTTGCCAAGGCATCAGCTTCAGCATTATCCTCTCTTGGTACCTGTTCAAGTGTAAAAATATCGAAATATCCTGCTAATTTTTTGAGAATTTTGAGATACTCGATTAACTTCTCACCTTTAACTGCATAGGTTCCATTAAAATGATTAGTAATTAACAAAGAATCAACATATACTTGAACATTCCTGATATTCATACTTTTAGCCAATTCTAATCATGGAATTAAAGCTTCATATTCTACCTCATTATTAGTGGCAGGAAACTCACATCTAATAGCCTGGGGTAATATGTCCCCCTGTGGCGATTTTAGTAGTATACCCAAGCCTACACCTCTTACATTAGATGCACCATCAGTATATAACGTCCAGGATTCTAAGTTTTCTCCTAGCTGCTGTACTTCTAAGTCTACTTCATTTTGAATATCACTACTGAAATCAGCCACAAAGTCAGCTAAAGCCTAAGACTTTATGGCATTTCTAGGTTCGTATACTAGATCAAAGGCACTTAATTTCACTGACCATTTAGCCATCCTACCTGACATCTCGGGTTTCCTAAGCACGTTTTTAACAGGATAGTTGGTTTTAACATGAATCCTATGTGTTTCAAAATAATGTCTAAGTTTTGTTGACGCCATAACTAGGGCTAAAATCAGTTTCTCTAAGTGTGAATATCTAGTTTCAGCATCTAATAAACTTTTACTAATATAATAAACAGGATACTGCTGACCTTCATGATCCTTTACAAGGACAGCACTTACTGCATTCCCTGATACTGCAAGATACAGGGATAATGGTTCACCATCCTCAGGCTTCATCAATAGTGGTGCAGTTGAAAGATACCGCTTCAGATCCTGCAAGGCCGCTTCGTGCTTTGCTCCCCATTCGAACTTCTTATTCTTCTTGAGGATATCATAAAATTCCTTGCACTTTTCCGAGGATCTTGAAATAAATCTGTTTAATGCTGCTACTCGGCCTGTTAACCGTTGAACATCCTTCATATTTGAAGGTGATTTGATATCCAAGATAGCTTTAATCTGCTCCGAGCTTGCCTCTATCCCTCTTTTAGTCACCATATATCCTAGGAACTTTCCTGCCCCCACTCCGAAATGGCACTTAGCAGGATTTAGCTTCATGTTATACTGATCCAGGATATCAAATGCTCCCTTGATATCCTGGAGGTGATCCTCAGCCTTTTTAGATTTTACTACCATGTCGTCGATGTATACCTCCACAGTGTCCCCCAGCTTGTCTTTGAACATCATGTTCACCAATCTTTGATACGTTGCACCTGCATTTTTTAAACCAAAGGGCATAGCAGTGTAGCAATAAATACCTGTTGGTGTCATGAAGGTAGTATCCTCCTGGTCTGAAGGTTCCATTTGGATCTGCTGGAATCCTGAAGATGCATCCATGAAAGTTAACATCTCATGGCCGGCAGTAGCATCCACCATTGAGTCTACATGAGGAAGAGGAAATGGGTCTTTGGGACAAGCTTTGTTTAAGTCTGTGTAATCTACATAAACTCTCCATTTCCCATTTTCCTTTTGCACCACAACTACATTCGCCAGCCATTTAGGAAACTTCACTTCCCTAATCATCTTGCTCCTTAATAATCTTTCAACTTCCTCTTGGATAATCACATTTCACTCCGGAGCAAACTTCCTTCTCTTTTGTTGGACAGGCTTGAATGACCTATCAATACCGAGCTTATGTGTTATAACATCCTTAGAAATACCTGTCATATCCTCGTGCTTCCACGCAAATGTTGACATCCTGCATTTCAAAAAATGAGTCAATTGATCTTCAATATCCTGAGGGATATTGGTTCCCACGAGCACCGAGATATCCGGATTATTCTGATCCAGGATCACTTTCTTTACATCGTGTTCTGAAGCCTCCATGATATCCTGGCCTCGAATCTTTAATTGCTATGCTGCACTAGGCTTTGTTGAGGATTTCATCGAAGAAGAATAACACTCCTTTGCTTCCTGTTGATCACTTTCCACCTTGACAACTCCCCAAGGAGTAGGGATCTTGATGCATTGATGGTAGGTTGATGGAACAGCTTTCATATCATGGATCCAAAGCCTACCTAGTATAATATTATAGCAGGATAAAGAGTCCATGACACAAAAGCGTTGCATTGAGTTGACCCCTTGAATATACACAGGCAACTTTATTTCCCCTACGGTATTCCTAGCTTCTCCACTGAAACCAACGAGCACAGTGGACTTCGAAGTAATGTCCATCAGAGATACATTCATCCTCTTCAATGTTTCCAGCTGAATTATGTTGACTGAGCTGCCATTATCCACTCATATCCTGCATACAAAATGGTTAGCAACATATAACGTTATCACTAAGGCATCATGATGGGGATCCTGGACAGTATCCCTGTCATCATTATCGAACGTGATGACTTCGTCAGTTGTGAGGGTTGACATCCTTGTCGGCTTATCTCCCCTTTCTGCTTTAGCTTCCTTCGCGTGTCTTTTTGCCGTAGAATATGATGTGTCGCATATGTCGGATCCTCCTGAAATAAAGTTGATTATTTTTGCATCTGCAGGAGGCGATGCTGCCCGTTCAGGATCCTTCTCAGGATCCTGACCTTTATTCTTCTTTCTTCCCAAGAGGTCCTTTAGATATCCCTTACTCAAGAGATAGCTTATTTCCTTTCTCAAAGCGATACAATCTTCGGTAACATGCCTGAAATCCTCATGGAAGGCACACCACTTGGACTTGTCCTTCAAATCAGCCTTTTGTTGATTCTTTCGGGGCCACCTTGCTTTGTCTCCTAAACCCTGCATAGCATACATCAGTTCAGGTATGTTAACAGAAAAACAATATTCAGACAACTCAGGATACTCCTCAGGATCCTCGTCTTCAACAGCATTCACTTTTTTGCCATCATTTCTGCCATACGGTTTAGAACGGTATGGTTTATACGAGGATTCTGATTTCCTGTTGGTTGACTCATAGGTTGTGGACGAATTCATCCTCTCTTGCATCTTTTTATCATCCTCCAGGCGAATGTATCTCAAAGCCCTGTTACGAGCTTCGTCCAGATTCCTGCAGGGATTCATTACAAGATCCTGGTAAAATTGAGAATCTTTTTGCAACCCCATCTTAAACGCTTGCACGGCCGTCGCAACATCAAGATGTGGGATATCCAAGGATTCCCGACTAAACTTGTTCACATAATCCCTCAAGGATTCCTGAGGTCCTTGAGTTATCCTATAAAGGTAACTGGTTAATTTCTCAAAACTCTGACTGCAAGAAAATTGGCTATTTAATAAATTAACTAAATGAGCAAAAGAAGTAATTGAGTGAGGAGGAACGTTTAACAGCCATTTTAAGGCTGATCCTGTTAAGGTGGAACCGAAACCCTTGCACAAGCATGCTTCTTTGAGGTCTGGAGGGATAGGGTTGATTTCCATTCTTTCCCTGTACTGGGCAATATGCTCCTCAGGATCCGTAGTTCCGTCATAGAGCTTCATGTTGGGGGTTTGAAATCTTTTTGGGATTTCAGCATCACAAATAGGATATGCAAACCGGGATATCCTGTGGCTGTCCTGGGATACTTTAGGAATTGGCTGAACCACTCCAGGTACACTAGATATCATGTCCTTCAGTTTTTGAAACTCCCTGGAAAATGCTGATGTCATACCTGCATCCTACAAAGATCCAACACCATTAGTAGCAAGAGTATTATTATTATTAGATACATTACTGGCTTGGGGGGTTCTGGCCATATCCTGAAGCATATCCTGAGCTTTTCACAGTTGATACTCTTACTGAATAAGGTATCTCAGGAGTATGATTCTGGGAATGGCTAGGCACAATATTCCCCCGGTTATCCTCAGTATAGACTGCAGAACTGAAGTTCAAAGCCCTGGGTTGTAAGGGAGTGACAGTATCTTCGGCAGGCCGACTCGGGCCAGACTTCAAGAGTTGTATCTCTCTCATCAGCATCTGGTTGGTCTCCTGTTGCTGCCTCATCTATTCCTGTACACTACCAAACAAATTTAAAATCTCTTCTGTAGAAGCTAAAACAGGACCGGATCCCTGGACATTGCGAGCAGGGATAACATCCCGAGCCACATGACTTTCAGTTCCTTGCGAAGAGGCTTGCATTCTCGGAGGAGGTGGTGGAAGCACTGAACCAATTGTTGCAGAGGTTGTGGCAGACACGATGGAAGAGCTCATGTTTGATCTTGAGGCCATTGAAAATAGTGTGGCAAAAAGTTTCGAAAATAGAAAACCAAGTAACGATTTTGCAAAAGCTTTTAGTAGAAATAGCACCACTTGCCCCACGGTGGGCGCCAAATTGTTTTGGTCAAAAATTACCGAAGCAATTAAGTGATCAAGTTAGTTAAGTGAGGTAGTGTGCTAGAAATGTCTGTTTAAAAATATGCTAGTTAGGCTATTTGCAAAAACAGTTTCAGGATACGGCTCAGGATATAGAGCTGTATCTATGATCAAACAATGAGCAAAAATGTAAAGGGTGACACAGGATGTACGAGGAAAGCCCTTGATCAATCTAGATCGCTGGCATAAAACTTTGGGAGCTGACAATCGCAGCTGCCTTGTTCTTCTATTGCTTCAAATTTCAGGATACAGTGCAGGATATGATGCGGATCAACTAGGTGTTACAATGTAATCTGAGTACAAGTGTTTGTGTGTAGTAATTGCTAGAAGCTAGAGAGTAAAGTGTGCGAGAGAGAGTGAGTGACTTAATCTGATCTGATCAATCTATATATAGTTAAACGAAATCAACTAACTATCCTATTAAACCGGGATGCTTCGAATATTCCTCAAGTGAACGTTGTAGTCCACTTCTTCCGGGTTCAACGTCTCTCACATAACTGGTTTGCCCGAGTCTTAAGGAGAAGAGGTCCACTTGACCGTTAGGGACCCGCACCTTCTAATCTGCACGTGGTTAAATTAGTCATTACCAGGATATCACATCAGGATGTTACCAATATTCTGATCCGGTATCCTGATCACAAATAAACAATCAAAAGCAGAATATTAGTCAGGATATATGTTCAGAAAATGGCCCATAACAGTTATGATGAAAGACCTCGCTATGGAGAGGATGCATACGCGACAATCGACAAAATTGGATACAGAAAAGAAATTAAGAACGATAATCGGGAGAAGCACTGGACTCCCTTATCTAAGACACCCTTAGAGGTTCTTATGACGGAGAACCATGACTTCAAAGCTCTGCAACCGATGAAGAACAAGAAGAGCCAAGACCCGAACTTGTATTGCGACTTGCACAAGGATACCAGCCACTTGACCGATGATTGTAGCAGCCTGCGCACCGAGATTGAGAAGGCCCTAAAGAGGGGAAAGTTGGGGCACTTGGTGAAGAATGTGCGCAAAGAAATAGGGAAATCCAGAGAACCAATGAAGGGGGTCAAAAGAAAGTACGAAAGCTAGAAACACATATGGTCAGCAGAGGGCCTAGAAGAAACGTAAAAAGCCAAGGGGAATGTCCGAAGGACGAGTCATGGCGCAAGCAACAGGTGACTTTTCCGATAGTTCGCAGGGAACCACGCACCCCGTTGTAATTACCAGTATCCTGGGGTACTATGAGACTAATTACATCTTCATAGACCCAGGAAGCACGGCAGATATCATCTAATCAATTTGACCCAGAGGATAAGGCGCGCTTGGAGCCGGTTGATTATCCTTTGACAGGATTTTGCAACGAGACGGTCTTCCCTCTCGGTCAAATTTATTATTGATATTTAAAATCTCATGATGATACTAAAAATAAGATTTTATTAATACTCATATGTGCTAATTCATCACGATTTACTTACCTTCCAAGTCCCGTGAACGGACCACCACGATGCAAAAGATAAATCCTTCCTCAAGATCAAGTATATTTTTAATCTTGTTTCCTCGTCAAATATTTATCTTTTCTATTATGTTTAATTTGTGTTCTTACTTGTGCATATGCCCCATGTACTAATTAGTAATTTTAACTCTAAAATCTTAATGATTCTTATGATGAAAATACACACTTGATGAGGATTGCTATCATAACATGGTTGAATTTCTTTCATGCTCACAAATCAAACTTAAGATAAGAACATGAAGAGGAAACAAGATGAAAAATGATTGAAGTTGATCAAACACCAGCCATGACTGTGATATGTGTCGAGGTGGCTGCTTGACAAAAGAAAAAAAAAAATCAGTTATCACATCCTTATTTTTCGATTTCTTTGATTTTATCGATTTTGGATGAATGAATTGAATGTGGGCATATTGATTTCTGATAGTATGAATCACGATGGAAAACACCAACCCAAAGAAGTCACTAAACATTCACCCGAGTTTTGTGGATAAGTTTCAAAACGTAACACTTTTGGCTAGAACCTCCACCAAAACAAAAACGTGTGGCAACACACATAGCCGGAGAATGGCGGATCCGAACCCATGAATTATTTGCTGGGGGTGCAGATGAGTGGTTCAACATCAATAATATTTTCAAGTGGTCTGATCGGGTTTTTTTCCCTAAAAATACATAAATGGTTTGTTTTTTACCTCTTAATGAGGCTTTTAATGATTCAGACCTCTTACTGGTTCAGCACTTAATGGTTCAGACTGTTTGTTTCGCGAGCAAATGTCTGAATGGTCCATACATTTGTCTTTGAATGGTTAAGCATTATACGGAGTCTGAATGGTTAAGTCCTCTAATTTGAATTAGTCAGACATTTGCCTCTGAATGGTTAATCATTATACTGACTCTTAATAGCTCAGACCTCTTAATGGTTAAACACATAATGATTCAGACTTTTTACTGGTTCAGCACTTAATCATTCAGAAGTTGCCAAACAGCCTCTAAATACTTTTTTCCAAGAGGTGTGTCCGCCCACCCAGAAAGACACATAGGTCCGCTCGTGCCGGAGATAATTATACAAATGATTAAGTTTGAGTGGGGGAGAATTGAGTCTACAGAGAGATCGTATGATGTTATGAAAATGAATGATTTGGTGCCACGAATTAGAGAAATAGAGCATTTTGTGAAGATGAAATGATTGAATTTTTAAAATGATATAACTTGTTTTTTATAAGAGATTTTTTTTAATTTTAATTAATATTTTCATTCCAATTATCAGGGCAAATTATATAAGTATAGCAGGTAGACGAGCAACAAACTGCGCCGTCATCCCCTTCTGAATAGAAAACCCTAATCTACTAAAAATAAAGTCTCGCCCCTGAGGGGTCGAAAAGTTGTTGTGGACCACACGCTGAACTCTAGCCAAGAACCGAACTGCCTTCGGCGCCAAGGAGCTGAACGTGTCAAACGCCAGGGGGACAAAGGCATGTTGATTATCCTCACAAGCATGTTTTCCGCCCTCCCAACAAAAAACAAGCACGTTAGCCGGGTGTAGGGTGGACCTCCCTTCCGTTGGGTCTATAAGAAAATTAATGGGTGCCTCTTTCTTTGCCGAGATCACTGCTCGTCCAAGAATATCCATTAACGCGTCTCGAACAAAGTCATGGCGATACTTAAACTAGGGGTGTGCAATAACCGAACCGAAAACTGACAAAATCGAACCGAAATTAACCGAAACTGAATTAACCGAAAGTCAGTTAACTGATATTTTTTTACCATCGGTTAACCGAAATTAACCGAACCGAATCGAATCATTTATTTTTAATATATTTCTAGCTTTTATACCTCTATTTCATATATTTCATGTTTTACACTTTCATTTCATGTAATAATACCTCTATTTCATTTATGTATGCCTTCATTTCATTTATTTATACCTTCATTTCATTTATTTATACCTCTTTATGTATTTAAATATATATTTATGCATTTATACCCCTATTTTATATATTTATACATTCATTTCATGCATTTATACATCTATTTCATGTATTTATACCTCCATTACATGTATTTCTAAGCAAAAAATTTAGCCCTTGTTTGAATTGGTTATTAACCGAACCGAACAGAAAACCGAAAAATTAACCAAATTAATCGAACCGATTAACGGATGACTTCGGTTACAGTTACGGATAATGTTAATAACCGAACCGAACCGTGCACACCCTACTGAGTGTAACGCATGCTTCTCGTATTTATCCAGACATGCTTTAAACCACACACCTAAAATAGTGCGGGTGTACATTTACGGAAATGCACCTTCAATAAAAATAAAACAAAATAATTTCTGAATTATTTGATGGGTTTAAATTAGTTTTATTGGTTTATGCACAACCTAGGATTTTTTTCTAATCTTTTCTATATATGAAGTCATCCGGTTTTTGAAACTATTCTACCAAAGCTGCGTATCAAGCCAATACTGCAGAAGTAAGTTAGTTTTTCAATTCAAACTTACTTGTATATATTATTTTGCCCATAGCAAAACTAGAAGGTTGCGGTTCCTTTCGAAGGTGTGCTTGGGTTCCTGCCAAGTGCAATATATTTATTTGGATAGCCAGGCAAGACAGGATCCTGACTAGACAGGCTTTGGTTGGTCGAAACATTTGGATCGACTCAGATCTTTGCGTATTTTGCAGTGAGGCGGCTGAATCAACTGACCATCTGTTTACGGCGTGCGAAATCTCGTGTAGGGTGTGGGACAGGTTGTGTGTCTGGGCTGATATTCCTCCCTTTTTTTTAGCTTTTTTCCTTTGAGGATCTTTTGGGGGTTCACAAAGGGTTACCAGGAAACAAGTCTTACATAGAGATCATAAGGGGGCTTATTTTCGTGACGTGCTGGTGTATATGGAAAGCTAGAAATGCGAAGATCTTTTCCAATGGGAGAGGCTCTGTTGAAGAAATTTTTAGGGAGGTTAGGAGTTATGGTTTTCTTTGGCTTAAAAATAGATCCAAGTTTTGTAACTTAGTTTGGAATGACTGGTGTGTTTCTCCCCTGTATATGATGTAATTGTGGGTTGGTGCTGGTCGGTTTGTGCCGTCAGGCAGTTTGTTAATATATTTACCTTTCAAAAAAAAAAAACTAGAATGGTGACTATACATTACCCACCTTAATACTATTGGACCACGAGCCTTTGGTGTCGGGTAGGTTGTCACTGCGAAATTATCAAACCTTGAGGAAGACCTATGAGGAAAAAACAATCACCCAAATGATTGTAACATGCCATTGTGAAAGTAAATGATGGTCGATTTAAAATATAAATAACTTTATTCAGATAGTGGATATAGCAACTTGATAATGGATAAATTTTTCAATGGAGTCATCGAGAAGTTATTTTGTGGAGTAGGAGTATAACATCCAGTTATCCATATATAACTCTTTGTGTAAATAGTATACATGGGGAAGGTTTAAATAAAAATCACTTTTATTGTGAAAATTTGAAAACTAACTAAAACAAGCCTAAAAAACACAAAAAAAAAAAATTCAATTTTTTTATAAAAATCGTAGGTTTTTTTATATAAAAAAATTTCAAGAAAAAAAAAATTGTAGTACACATACACATGTGTAGTATTACACATGTGCACTACAAAAAAAAAATGAATTTTTTATATAAAAAAATTGCAAAAATTGGTATGAAAAAAAAATTTTGGTATGTTTTTTTGGCTTTTTTAATTAGTTTTCGAGTTTTCACAATAACGAGTGGTTTTCATTAGAACATTGCCTAAATAATAATTAATTAATTATATGGATGAATGACTAATTGGTTTATACTAACTAGTTATGACACGTAATACTATAAATAAATATTAAATAACATGCTATTATGTAGGCAACTTTTCTTATTGGGCAAAAAGCGGATTCAAAAATTATTTGTTGAGGTATAGATGAGGTGTTTAACTATATTTTCATGGCAACAATGAAGGATAGGATTTGGGGCCTTTGGCTGAGGAGCGCCCGAGTTTTCTATTACAGTGCATTTACTCTGGAGAGTGTCAGCTCTCGCGGAGGGTGCAACACCTGTCTTGGCAGGGGGCTGGAAATTTTCTCGGGGGACGCCAAGCCAAACTCTAATGCACCAAGCGTGGACCCGGTTAAGACAACATAGTCTTGGTTGCGGGAGTGGGGCGATGGTAGCTACCGATTTATAGGTAGTAGCGGCCTTGCCGTCTGTTGTGAAAGTCGTCGTCCAAAAAAAAACTATATTTTCATGGCAAATTGGATTTAAATAATCCCAACTTGCTTAATTTGGACGATAATAATCTCAACTCAGTTATTGGCCGATAATAATTCGAACTGGTCCACTTTTGGCCGATAATAGTCCGCCGTTAAAAATAGCTTAACGGAGTTAAGCTTTTTTCCGAATTACAAACCGATGTTTTATGTATTTTGATCAGAACGAGGATACGATTCGATTTATGTAAAACTTACCTCGAAACGGTGCTTCAAACGACTTGATTTTTGTTAATTGGAAGTTTAAACACCCGAATTGAAGCACCGTTTTCGTCGTTTGGGGCAGTATTTCGAGGTAAATTTTATATCAACCAACTCGTATCCTCGTTCTGATCAAAATCCATAAAACATCGGTTTGTAATTCGAAAAAAAAGCTTAACTCCGTTAACCTATTTTTAAACGGCGGACTATTATCGGCCAAAAGTGGACCAGTTCGGATTATTATCGGCCAATAACTGAGTTAGGATTATTATCGGCCAAATTGAGCAAGTTGGGATTATTTAAATCCAATTTGCCTATTTTCAAGGGGTGCGATCGGGTTTTTTGCCTAAAATATACACTAATTTTTTTTTCAAGGGACGTGACTGCCCACCTTGGCCAAAGGATGGGTCCGCCAATGGTCACATGTCATCACGCTTTATTTAGTTTCCAAGTCCCATGAAGTGACCACCACCCGATGCAAAAGATAAAGCCCTCTTGAGATCGAAGAATGCATATTTGTTTATATTATATAATAAATAAGATAGTTTTGAAACATTTAATATGTTGTCGTGGAACCTTAAGATAATTTGTGATGGAATGCATATGAGCAACTCTTTAGAAGACTTATTTTTGAAAAATATTTATATATTTATTCTCTCCCTCTCTCTCTCTCAACAATTAACAACCCTAATTTATTTTTCTTCAATCGATTATCTCTTTAACTTCTAATGTTTCAAGATTGCAAACCCTATTTTTCATTCACAACTGTTCCTTACACATCGATACTCTCTGCTCTTCTTCTCTATGTGTTCAGAGGTGAGGTTAGGTATGCCTTATCGTATCATTTGCAATTCAATGTTAGCCTAACCTTAATTATCTTCTTTTCTTCAAACTCTAAAATCGATTGTTCTTTGTTGAAGATTGAAGATCGGCGCAGATCGGCGCTTCGTGTTCAATCGATTTCAACTCGAATCAAACATAACAACAATAATACTAAACACTCATGCATATATAGAGATTGTCGAAACCCTAGACTCATTCAGTTATACCATACTTTCGATTAACGGATTCTAACAGTTTGCAAATTCTAATCACCAATCAAGACATAAGTCATCATCATAATCAACCACATGTTCCGGTTTTACTAGTATAATCTCATCCATAAAACTACTACCATGCAACCCTAGTTATCGCATGAATCATAACAATCAAGATCATGGCAATTATCAAAGTTGAACACTAACCAGAAAATGAAGCAGACAAGCTTGATTGAGAAGGAATAGCTTCGAGGGAGGGAACCGCCGTCGAACAAGAGAGAGGAGAGAATGAGAGGGTTAGGTTTTGTGTGTTTATCTTGTGATTAGAGAATTATGAGAGTCACACACCACATCCTTGGTGTTATGCATAAACCATAGGGGCCGGCCCATCCTGGGCTACCCTTTGGGCCACGGGTTCAAAGCGAGTGGGGTTGGGCCAATTGTTTGTGCGACCGGAACGTTGTTGTGCGACCAAACATACTTGTTCATATTACAATTACGTAACATATAGCATACAAAATCATAACATTCATTGCAATCAAACACATCATCAATTAATCACGTATGTTCCTACAAGTTACATTAAAGCACAACGGGTTCTAAAATGCAAGTTGTCACATCATCCCCAACGTACAAGAAATTTCATCCCGAAATTTGACAAGCAATCATAGAGGAGTGAAGTGATAGATCAGGATGACTGTGGATTTTCCTCGGGTGCCACTGGGACTTTCCATGATAGAGTTTCGTTTAGTTTGCTAGTCATGATTTATAAATAGTATCCAAACGCATTCCCCCCGGGAATAGTAGTTTAAAGTATTCAATCGTATTCCCCCGGGAATAGTAGTTTAAAAAGTATCTTTTTCCAAGGATAGTAGTTTGTCCGTGTCCCCCCGGAACGCATGCTTTTAGTGTGTGTGAACTCACCTTGGTTTGCTTGGCAGACATTTTACTTGGTTAGGTCTGCTGGTCAACCACGTCCTATTATGTTCACCAGTATAGGATCAGGTTTGGGTACAAATAATTCACGTATATCCTATATAACAACCCTCTTGAATTTTTTGACGCCCTAATATATTTTAAAATATTCCTATATGTCCTAAAATACACCCCGTATGTGAAAACCGAGCCCAAAATATGATATAACATTAAAAATTAAATAAAAACAAAATTTTTATGTCGCTCACGGGCCGCGTAGACCCCTTAAGGATCTTACGCGGGGCGCGACAGCTCCAAGACGGGGCGACACCCGGTGCTGCCACGTGTCGTCATCGTGTCGATGCTAGGATGCTGACCAGTCAAAGCTATGCCGTAGATCCCCTACTACGCGGGCCGCATAGGCCTTAGCCTCATCTTACGCGGGCTGCGAGGAAACCAAAATCAGGCCCTATATAAGGAGCGCATCGGGCCTTCAGTCAGTTCGTTCATTTCTCGACTTTCTCTCTCGAATTTCTTATAGTAGGCACTATACTTAAGTATAATATCCCCCTAATAAATGAAGTTCTGCTCCGTTGTAAGTATTATAACCCCGGTTACGTATTAGATACGTTGCCTGATTGATCCAGGGTTCCATAACGGCTGTCGAGGTTCTGCCCGACGTAGTCGTTGGAATGCCGTCTCGGGGAGGGTATTACTAATGTAAATATTAAGGGTTATTATACTAACACGTGTGCATTTGTGTAAATTATAGATAATCACCAGGAAACCCTTACAGAAAACCTAAGACAGCAATGTGAGTAATCTCCTTTTTGTAAATGGTTTTTACAAAACCTTTATTTATTTTAAATTATAATTAGCAGTGATTGAGTCTTTGTAGTTCTTCAATTACTGCCGGTATGTTGGGGTTTTGTATACAAAATGTGGAACACGTTACCATTGGACAAAGAGTTAGACAATGTGTAATATGACCCACCAGTCAGGATTGACAGTACTGAATGAGTAATCGTGTAGAAATAAACAATGTGATAGCTCTCAATACTGTTAATGGATAAAACTCTTTTTGATTAAATTGGGATTCACTCACCAGTATTTCCCACTGAAAAAATGTTTTTAAACGCGTTTCAGGTAAGAAAATGTGAAAGCCAACTAGAAGCCAACTGGACAGCACTGAAGGCTTGGAAAAGTGGCTATAAAAGTTACCTAAATAAAAGAAGATGTTTTATTCAATAAAATGGGGATTTTCCTTATGAAAATGTTTGTAATGAAAACTTGGGTTTTATCCCAATATGTTTAATATTATAAAAGTATGGTATTTACTCTGA